>PVIA01009074.1:30146-64725 GCA_004024845.1 Tonatia bakeri | reverse complement strand
CGAAATAAGCCAGGCAGTGAAAGATAAATACCACATGATTTCACCTTTAACAGGAACCTAAACAACAAAACAAAGAAACAAGCAAAATATAGTCAAAGACACTGCATTAGGGGACAGGCAGGAAGTGGCCAGAGGAGAGAGAAGAGGGAATTTCAGGGGAAAAGGGGAAGGGTTTGCAGGAACAAAGTTAAAAGACACAAGGATAAAAACTAGGGGGAGGGTGGTAATGGGAGGGAAGCTGGGAGGGGGATGGGTGGGCTTGATTGGGAGTAAAGGGGAGAAAAATGTACTTAAATAATCATTAAAATAAAAAAATATATTAAAAAAATAAAAAAAAAATTTTACTGCTTTATCAAGGACACTCTAGAACTAAACTAGCTTTCCCTCGTATTTCTCTTTCCCTCTCTGTTGGTCCAGTTTAGTGCCACTGCCTTTGTTTGTACTAAGTTTTACCCACCATTGCTTTTGTAATACAATTTGCAAAATGAAAATGTCCACACGGTTAAAGAGTCAAATAATGCTCTAATATTATTTTGAAAGTTTGCTCTCATGATCTATTGTACATGACACCTTGAGAACCACTGCCTTAAACTTTTAAAATAATGTCATACATTTCTCATGCTTCTTCTTATAGGTTTTTAAAAAATATGTAGTATTTGAAATTCAATCCCTTTGATATATTATTTTTTTTATTTTATATATTGAGGTAAATGTTTAATTTTTTTTCTTTGATCACTTACGACTGAATATTTTGGAGTTAAAAAGTCCCAAGATAATGCTGTCTCCCATGGTGCAGTTCCACTTTATTAGAAAGGACATTCCTTGTAGGATCAGTGCCAGCTGCAGCCCTCTACTAAGTCACTCTTTCTCCTTTGTATGCCTAATTGCAGGGCCAGCTTTGGCCTAGGTTTTGGTACAAATTATGAATTTAAACCAAAGTATCTTAAGAATTTTGGCTCATCAATGGTATGGGGGATTTTGCTTTACAGTACTATCTTTGAATCCTTGTTTAGAAACCTTCCCAAAACTTCTGAAAAACTTTTCAAACTCTTGCTGAGAAAAAATGTTCTCCAGAAGTCAAGCTCTCAGAGGAATACTACTTGGAGCCAGAAAAGGTAGCATTCAGAGCTGCCCCATTTACCTTAGCCATGGCCATTCTCCCCATCAGGCGCTACAGGCGTGTTGCTGAGACTCTATGAAGTTTTCAAAGGCCAATAAAAATATTTGAGAGCACAAAGAAAAAAATGAGCTTAGAGTACTAAAAGAAAGCTGAAAGATTGAAACAATAAATGTTTAATTAAATATCTCCAAAGGGTACCATTATATCATCTTCATTAATTGTTAAATTTAGTATTAAAGTTTCATTACATTTGGAGGCAATTTGTAGATTAGGTTCCTTGCTTTACAAGAATTCTCAATTAAATCAGAGGGATTGCTTGTAGCAAATGCTCCCTGTGGGTTTATAACAGCTAAGACTTATTGAGTGCATACCCGGCACTGTTATAAATATTAGCTTATTTAACTGAAGTTCAAAGAAATCAAGTAATTTTTCCTTCTGCTAAAAAATGCCATACAATCATGATAAAAATACCTATTTGCCAACTCAGAAAGAGATCAGCATTTCATTTTTTTTAAATATCACACTGTGTAGTTGTAGCTATGGTGTCAGGCAGACTGGCATGAAATACCGTTGGAGAGATGGCTCTTATAATAGGTAATATTGTTCATATTTAAAATGCTTGTGTTTTTGAGTAAGTTAGCCATAGATTAATTATGGCAGAGTCAAGATTATCTATTTAGAATTTATCCTAATTTATATCCTTTTTAATATGCTTCTTTTTTTTGAGTAGAAGAGAATGGGTAGAATTATAGCTATTCTGCTAGCAATTGGACATTATCTGTAACATTTATGTTATAGCTATAGTCTCTGTTATTTCTCATTTACCCTTAGTGGTTGTGATTATGAAAAACTCCTGATGGTCTTTTACATCCCCCACGAAATTTGAGGGCGAGGTTTGCAAGACCCTGAGCCCTCCCACCTGAATATCATCTGTCTTGTGCAGAGTGAGATAAAAGATTGAGGGAGCAGGAGTCAGGGAAGTTTTACAGATTTGACCAGGGGGATAAGAATGTGTTGATCAAATGGCTTAGATCTGGTGTTACACAAACCAAGTAGTTAAGAAGGACCCAAAAGCAAAGCCATCTTCTTCTACTTTCTTTCTACTTGTGAGAAATAGGACAAGGTGAGAGTGACATCAGAGCTGTTGCACTGGACCAAAGGATGGAGAGGAAAACAAAGACATAGCATTTACAAGGCAGAAAAAGTCAGGCAGTGGTGCCACATTACTTGCTGAGGGACGTGATGGAGCCCCGTGGCACGGATAAGGCAATCTGGCTAGAGAGACCCTTGGGGTGAGAGGGTCAAGTTTCACTCTGTGGCATCGACAAATGCTCATAATACTTTAAAATCATATGAATCCTTAGTCCAATAAGATGAACAACTCTGAAGAAATGATGGAATCATAATTTCCTGTCAAATAATATTTATTTTATCACAACAACTGAAATTGTGTGCCCTCTGTCTGTAATGTCCTCTACGTATTTATCACCCAGGCAAGGTTGCACTCATCCTTTAGGAGATATCCAGGCAATACTTCCCTTGTCCTGTCTGTTCTCCATGATCCTCCATGTAGACTTACCGGGGTTCCTAAAGGTGTGTGTCACTACCGCCTGGGCAGTGATCGATGTACAACAAAGATAGTATTGTTGTATGTCGTTATTGTGTGGGTCTCCCTTGTAGACAGTGAGCTCTTTGAGGGGAGAGACTTGCTTTTCAACTCTGTATCTCCACTGTCACAAAGCCTAACATATAGTCAACGCTCAGTACATCTTTATTCAGTGAATGAATGAATGAATGAAAGAATGAATGCACTTGTGGAAAATTGTTAAGATATATATTGGGTCTCTCCTGAGCCTATTTCTATGGGTGGCTAGGAAACACACTACCTTCTCCATAAAAGGAATCTACGATAAATTTTCTCAGTTCCCGAGGGGTCATTTAGCATTTTGGGATAGGGATTTATTCACTGCTTCCCCAAGGATCTGAAGCAGTTAAATGACAAGAGAGGTAAACTGAGAGCAGGTAGATGGAGGTAATTTATGAACCTGGACATTGATAAGGCATGGATAAGAGAGAGAGCTCAGTAGGGATGGTCACAGGACTGGTGTTAATGGCACTGATAATAGTTAAGGTACGCAGCACACTTCCCCCTGTGCCGCATATTGAGTCTTTCAGGCCTCTAGGGAACCACAGGTAATCAGTGTATTCTTTAAGCCCCTGCGGGAATGGCAGTGAATGCATTTGTCATCATCTTGGGCACTCAGGCACTTATCTCTTTATTCATGTCATTTTATACTCTGAACTCCACATTTACAATGAACTCTCTCTAGTTTATCTAGACATAGCCTTCACCATTTAGTTCCACAAGCCTGGGGGCACATTAGTATTTTATGTAATCTCTCCTCCCTGTCATCTTCCTCCAGTTCTTTCTGTTATGCTTGGCTCTTGCTGGTAATATATTATATAAGGTTGCTTGGTTTCTGTCATTCTCAACCTCACCTCTTGGTTTCCCTTCTCCAATATTACCATTAAAGCTCTGCTCCCTGTAGCTCATGATTGACACTCGTCTCAGTGCTTTATGAGTCCTGATGTGCACAGCTGATGCTGCCGCAGGAATAAACGGCTGGGCAAAGGAGGAGAAAGAGGAGTGTTTTTGCTTAACCATTTACCTCCTTCCTCTAATGGAACTGGTGAATAAATTCAGTGAGTTATTCTATTTAAACACCTCTGTTTCACTGAATTTATATCACTTAGCAGATCTTTTTAGAAATAATTATGCGCGGGGTGCAGCCCTGGATTAACTTGAATTGCTGTATTATTCCTGAATTGCACTGAGCTTCATTTAAGGAACATCAAAAAAAAAAAAAAAAAAGACAGAATACATAGTGATCGTATAGGAAATGGGTATTTAAAATTTAAACAAGTCCAGAGATCACAAAGTATAAAAATTGAAGAATGTCAGTTTTCTTATTTCTAATTGTGGATACTGTATAGTTTGCTGTGTTGTCATATTTGGGTCTGTTAATACATTACTGTATCCTTAGTTTGAAGAAAAACTCTCTTTTAGTGTTTAGGTTTTCACTTGTAATGATGCTTTATAGGACTTTGGACTACAAAATCCAGGGAGCTCTCTTCTTTCTTAGTTTCCAGTTTTTTTCTAAACCTTTTTTAAAAATAGTATTGTATTTATTTATTTTTTAGAGAGGTGAAGGGAGGAACGAAGAGAGGGAGAAAGACATCAGTGTGAGGTTGCCTCTCATGAGCTCCCTACTGGAGACCTGGCCTGAAACGCAGGCATGTGCCATGACTGGGAATCGAACTGGTACCCTTTGATTCACAGCCTGACACTCAACCACTGAGCCACACCAGCCAGGGCTTAGTTTCCAGTTTTAAAGATTATAATGTGAAAGACTGTATTGGCTTTCCTCATGGTGCTAACCTTGAAAGGCATCTGTTAATATGAGGTCTTACGTTTCTGAAGGAATTTGCACCAGTATCTCTGGGAAGAACATATGCATCTGTCCCTTGGCTCTGTCTTTCCTTCTATAATTAGCCTGCTCTCCATCCTGGGCATTTTACTTACCATTTTATATCATCATTACAGTCAGAACAGCAATAATGCCATTTGTTAATATTGAAGGAGTGCCATAGGGTTAACATGAAAACATCTAATTTTAAAATTTATGTAACACTTCTTATTTAAGAACCATAAACTAGTATTTTTATTGTGAACCGTTTCTGCAGTGTTTTTTCTTCAGGAGTTTGATTTTAGAGTAATTTTTTCTCTCTCTTTAATGCTACAGGCATCCTTTCCCCTGTATGGGTTCAGACTACAAAGAACTTATTTAATGTTTCAAATATAAATAGAAAATGCCCAAAAGGCAATCTTAAAACTGGACTGTTTTTTTTTCCTCTTTCTTCTCTACCTAGGCTTTACAATTGTGGTCTAAGGAGAAAGGTATTTATTCATTGTTTAAATATTTATTTAAAGCTCCTTCCCCTTGGTACCCCCTGAAATATGTAATGTTGCTGCAGCTGTTTCTGGTGTGCTCAAAACCAACTAAAATATAAAGGTATTTAGCCATGTTTGACTATAAGATTAAGAATTAGATTTTTTAAAATTCACCTCCTTCTGGAAATTTGAGGTCTTTTTTTTGGTGGTCTTAATATAAGGATCAGATGACAGAGATTGAAAGAGACAAGGTAGTTCTATTAGACACATATTTCAGTAATTTTCAGCTCTAACTTTTGGCACTAATGGCTACAATTCTCACTGTAACTTGTGAGAATTAATTACCACTCCTTCTATTTAGGTGCCCAAGTTTCTCCTCCAAGATATAGTGTAAAATGATAGCAAGCTGGCTTAAGCCTTTAGGTAATTTACATAATAAAATAGGTAAAAATCTTTACAATAACCTCCATTGAACTTTACATTAAAAATTTTTAATGGTACTTAAAAATATAAAAAGAACATATTCCTGGAAATCACATTCTTTGTTGTTAGAAATTGGAGCTAAAGTAAAATGGATACCAGGCTCATTATAATGATTTTTTAAAAAATGACATTATTGCTTGAAACCTAGTAAACCAGAAGACCTTAAATTTTTGTCTCCAGTGTTCCTTTGAGAATCCAGAGAAAACTTTGCATTCATGCTCAAGAAACAGCATGTATGAGGGCTATCCAGAAGGTATCCAGCCATGTAATATGAAACCTAGAGACATTTATTCAATTTATCTTTATACAAGATACAAGAAACACTGTACACAGGACAATGACACCTCAGTCCCCTTCAAAGTAGGCACCTTGGGACCTCACACAGTTATCCAAGTCACCATCAGCTGCCCTGTTATATTTCCTGAATCTCATCAATAGTCTGAAATGTCTTCCCTTTCAAAGGTGATTTTAGTTTTGGGGAAAGCCAGAGTCACAGGGCACTAAATCTGGGCTATAAGGGGGCTGAGTCACCTGGGAGAATGAATGTTGCACCAAAAAACTGTGCATGAGACGTGATGCACAAGCAGGAATGTTGTCATGATGAAGCTGCCAATCACCAGTTTCTCATAGATGTAGCCTTCTGAATCATCTGAATAGTTTCCTCAGAGGAATGTTCAAGCTTAATGCAAAATTTGATGCAGATTCATTGCTCTACTAGCTCAGTCATTTTGAATGTGATGGCTACACAGTACACATGCTCACTCAATGATGTCTACCACCCCCACTGACTAGTACAGTGAGGTCGTCATTGTTCACTCATGCACATTCCAGTGCATTCTCCTTGGCTACCAGGTTACATCGATGTCACACAAACCATTCTCTTTATACTAACAGTGGCTGGACTTTTTTTCGACCGACCTCAAATATACAATTCTGCATGTAGTTTTAGGTGATTCACAGACCTAACCTCCATCCTCCTTCTCCAAAGGCATTTATGGGCACTATAAGTTACCTTCCAGGTTAAAATTCCTGACAGAAAGAGAAAAAGGGTGGTTCAGTCTTCAGTATCTGTTTGTAGGTATTTTGTTTGTAAGGGGCCTGGAATCTTTACATGGCTTTGTTTGAGAACTTAGAATATGTGAACTGCTGAGAGTAAAAGCAGTTGATTATTCCAGGATCAAAGGAGAGAGAGGTCACAAAATGGTTGTTGTTTGGAATTGGTTGCAGTGAAAACCTTTAGGAATGAGTGAACATAGGAGCACCCCTATGGTTATTTCAGTGTTTTTACAATCGCCAAGGTATGGAAGCAGCCCAAGTGCGCATCAGTAGATGAGTGGATAAAACAATGATGGGACATTTACATAATGGAACACCACTTGGCTATAAAAAAGGGGAAATTTTACCCTTACAAAAAGATTTTATTTATTTAATTTTAGAGAGGGAAGGGATGGAGAAAGAGAGGGAGAGAAAAACATCAATGTGTGGTTGCTTCTTGTGCATCCACCACTGGGGACCTGGCCCGCAACCCAGGCATGTGCCCTGACTTGGGATCAAACCAGTGACCCTTTGGTTTGCAGGCCAGTACTCAATTCACTGAGCCACACCAGCCAGGGCAAAAATTTTACCCTTTGAGACGACATCAATAAACCTGGAGAACATTATGCTAAGTGAAATAAGCGAGTCAGAGAAAGACAAAGACAGTATGATGTCACTCATATGTGGAATCTAAGGAACAAACTGAGTTAACAAGCCAAATAGAGACAGACTCATAGAGAGCTGATGACAGTGGGGGTCAGGGGACTGCAGATTTAGAGGGTGGAACAATCAAGCATAAAGGTAAAATGACACATGGACATGGACAACAGTGTGGTGATTGTGAGGGGAGGAAGGAGGTATAAGAGGGCTAAAAGGAGGTTCTAAAGGAAAAGTACAATAAAAATTAAATTAAATTAAGAAAATAAAAAAAAATGAGTGAGATCTGGGTAGATTCAAGTCAGAAGGGTTTTCTAGGCAATTTGCCCCAAGAAATTAGGGTCCCTATTTGGTGTGGTATTTACAGTTTCTAACATGGTTCCTGCTACATACCACTAAGCTTTCAGTAAACACTTATATGGTGTTTTATGCCTTGATTCTAGTGAAAAGCCTGAGCCAAGAGAAATGGCATCAGCCAGGGCTGGAGTTCTGCCTGGGCCTCTGATGCACAGCAAATGAGATGAACGTTGGTGAACCCTCTAGCTATCTCATTTGGGGGCAGGGAAAGTATTTTTTAAGAGTTATTGGCAGGTTAAAGCTGCAAAATTAAGTGTCTTCATCTTGTTACTAAGGCACAAAGAAACAGCAGAAGTGATATATCCACTATTTTATCCCGAAGTTCCGATAGCCCTCAGGACTAGAACATAGAGTGGTGATTCCAAACCTCAGGCTGAACGGCTAGACCTAAACCCCATGGCAGAGGAGAGGCCGCAGTGTTTTATGTAGCTCCCCCAGCTTAGAGCTTTCGATGCAGGCATCCCTGGGGCCCGGGACCTGAGAGCCTGCTGCCCACTGTGGGTTCTTGGCTTCGTGCAGAAAAGAATTAAAAAATGATCCAGCATAGACTTTAAATTGAAAGTGAGTTGACTGGTGTTCAGTACGCCCAAACAGAGGAGCTGCTTAAGTGTCTGTGATATTCTGAAAAAAACCCACCTGGTGGATTAGCAGATATAGACACGCCGTTTATTACTCACATTTCAGGAGAGCGCCCCCACGGCAGAAGTGTGAGACAGACTCCACCCCCTCCAGTCTGAGGCTATGCAGGGGTGTCCAACCTTTTGGTGTCCCTGTGACACACTGGGAGAGAGTTGTCTTGTGCCACACATTAAATACACAAACACTAATGAAAATTTAAAAAAAATCTCATGTTTTAAGTAAATTTACAGTTTTGTGTTGGGCCACATTCATAGCCATCGCGGGCCGCATGTAGCTGGTGGGCTGTGGGTTGGACACTGTAGGGAAAAGGGAGTCAGTGTGGCTCCCTCACCCAGATGTCTAGGGAACTAAGACAGCTGTGATCTCATAGCCTTGAGACTGGGTGGGATAAACTGTACCCACAGCCTTGAGTAGGCTTGCATGTGCAGAATCTTGCTGTATTGTACAATATCTTGGCACCCTGCTGGCTTTGTGTGCAGGTAGTATATAAAGGAGGTGGGACTCCCTGTTGTGCAACATGCAGGGATACACAGGGGGACACATAATTTGCAGCATCTGTGGATCACCCAGCATTGAAGAAAGGCACATCAAGCATCCCCACGGCGTTTTCTTCCCTCTGCCTGAATCCAGAGTGAACCTGCCCAGCGTTGACAGGCTGAAAGGCAGACACCCTATATAATACAAGGGGTTCCAGACAAAGGCAGCATGGGTCCAGGCTGCACAGAGCTGCAGGAGGCCCGGAGCTACATCACATCAGTGCACGTGCAGAAGCAGTCACAGGATAGGAGACCACTCCCAAGAAGAGATAGGAGAGAGTTGCAATCCATTCCCAAAACAATACCCATTCCTTCTGGCCAGGAGCCCCCTGCCCAGCCCTTGTCCTGAGTGGTGGGAGAGCCATGAATTGATCCCACAATTGGTGAAGCAGTGAGGCAGAGAATGGGCTACTGCACAGACAGAGCAGCCTTGTTCAGTGGAATTTGCTTCCTTTACTGAGGTTCATTTAATCAGGGGGTAGGGTGTTCAATAACAGGGAGGAATACTCATCATCTTCCCCAGAAAAAGGTGGCGATCTCTCAGAGGAGCTCCATGGGCCATTTTGTGTCTTTATATGGCCTTTCCATGTCCAATCATGGGGACACATGCTATGTCACTTAGCATGCTAATGTATTGCAATGAGTGTATGAGGCTGGGAGTTCCTGTTAGGCAAAATCACTCACCATATTTCATGAGCTCATCTCTGCTGTCTTTAAGCCATAAATTTAGTGCCTGTGGTGGGATGGTTCTCTTGGCAGTTCCTGTACTGTTTATCAATTCAGCTGTTTTGCCACATACACTATCTCACTTTCACCTGAGCCCAGTGCCTAACTTCCCAGATGTGGGAGGAAAGAAGGAAAGGCTTTGTGGGACACCTAAGTTATTTTTAACTTTGACTTTTTCCCTCGCCTCTTTCAGTACCATTTTGTAAGGAGGAGTTAACGTCAAACACAGACCCTGCTTCATATCACCCTTTTCTGCCTTCTTCTTTCTCACCTGCACACAAGCTGGCTGCTGAGTCATTGCTGCAGGCCAGGGCGTCACCTGGTGGCTTTCCTTTATCATGAGATGTAAATTAACCAGTGGCTGTTTAATCTTGCCTCATCTGTGGGCATTTTCTTTTTCCTTTCTATATAATTTCAAATCTTTTACACTTATTTGTCTATTTTACACATACAGTACAAGTGATGATGATGTTTTGCCTTTTTAAACCTCAACTTTCCCCACAGCAGGACTGTGTCATTTCACTTCTTATTCCCTTTTGACTGTTAGGAATGAAATGTTATGAAATTTTCTATTAAAATGGCCATACCCTGAAATGCCTGAAATCCAACATATCCAAAATGAAGAGGATGGACTATATTACATAGCAGATGTGTGTGGGTGGAGGGTAATCCATCCTTTCTCAGACTTTAAGGTTTCAGAAGGAGGGACAGGAATTAGCATGTCACTCCTGCCCTCTCTCTACCTCCTCAGGGGAAAAGAGTGCCCTTGCTTAATGCTGAGTTTGGGATAAAAATTAGGCAGGCATAACTCTTCTTCTGTCTCCTTTCCTTTGTGTTTGGGATTTGCCTGCCTGCTGAAGGAACTCTTCATTCTGTCCCCCATGCCACCAGCTGAACAAGGGAAGACTCTGCTCCCCAACCTTTACTGGGCACCCCTGGCGTGCTGCCTCACTACACAGGGGTCAGGGCTGAAGTGTAGAGAGTCAATTCCATTCTGAGGTTGGGTAGTAAGAAGACTGCGGTTGCCCCACATCTATGCCATATCCATCATAAGGGTGATTTTTTTTTTTAACTCTGATTTGCTGTACTCTCTGCCTATTTCCATGGTAAAATTTGGGAAAGGGAAAACCCCAGTTTATTGACCTTCTCATACCTCAACACAAGTAGGCTCATTTTTAGTCATTATAAATTTGGATGACATTACTCAGTCTGCTGCTTGGAAAAGCCCAGAATAACATTTATTTAGAGTGGACTGCATTTAGTGAGAAGCCTGTGAATTTGAAATTTTGATTTTAGGTGCAGGGTTTGTAATTTTGATATGACTAGACATCTTTTCCCCCCTTTTTTATCATGAACCTGAGAAAAAAACATACTGACCTGATTTTTAAATAGGATATTATAAAACCAATATCACCCCAATAAATTTATTTATTTTTTTTAAAAGAAGAGGACATCATGAGTAATAATCTGAAATTACCGGGTGTAGGTGCTTCAATCAGTTTTTTAAAATTTTCTATGTCCCTGTTTCCTTATCTGTATGTTAGGGATGATAGCACTTCACAAAGTCATTGAGGGGATTAAATTAAATGAGGAGATATATATGAGAAATAGTTAGTACCTGGCCCATCATAGGTATTTGATAAATGTTAATAAATACCTATGGTATGGGTGTTATGTCATAAAAAGAATATTCCCTATAAATCAGTGAACTCATCAACCCAGCACTTTGCTGTCCAGATGGAGCAATTTAAAAAGTGGGGAAAAGAAATCAGCCTGTTACTGGTATTAACCTAAGGAACATCCAGACCTGTAGAGAGTTTTGTAAGAGTTTATTTGAACAAAATTGATGACAGTTGCTGGGAAGCAAGATCTCAAATACTCTGGGGAATTACAGTTTTGCAGTTTCTTTTATGCATTTGAAATTAAAGAGGGGAAAGTAAGAAAGATTACACGGAGGTGGGAGAAAGCAGGGCCAGGACCGGATTACCGGATAGTTAACATGATTACGATTACGTGCTCTCTGGAGGATGGTGGCTGTTTATTTCAAAGGCCTGTTAATCTAGATGCACAGAAACAATGGACAGACAGGGTTTGCTTAAACCAAAGATTAACGTTTTACTAACAAGTTCCATGCCTGGGGCATGTCTACCCACCAGGACCTGCCCAGTTAGGAATTTGTGATTAGGTCACCCTATGAGGTTACTTTCCATAGAATCCCCTGCCCCATTCTTTTTATCTTCACAGGTAATCTTATTGTCCCCCTTTTCTTTATTCTCTAAATTTCTTTTTATTTTTAATTGAACCAGTGACACCTTAATCCTGTGAGACAAGGGTCAAAGGCTCTAGGCCTCGGACCAGTACTGGGCAGGGCCTATTAGGAACGGAGTCGCACAGCAGGAGGTGAGCTTGAATATAATGCACTTGAATCATCTCACAACCCCCTACTCCCATGGTCCATGGAAAAATTGTCTTCCATGAAGCGGTCCCTGGTGCCAAAAATGTTGGGGGCTGCTGCATGAGATATAGTTATTGATGTTTCTATGTGATGAAATTTTCTAATAAAATGCCAATATTGTTTTAAGAAAGAGGAGAAGCCAGAAATCTGCTGCCAGCTGGGTCACTTGATGGCATCCTGACGGACCCCTGGACAGAGGGACAGGGTGGGAAGGCTGGAAGGCATCTCATGCTGCCAGACTAGTTTAAACTGAGTTTGAGGTGCAAAAAGGAGAGACAGAAATGTTTCAAGACAACCTCCAAATTTTCTTTTCTCTATGTCATGATAAAGCAAGAGTCACCAAACTTCCTTAGTTTCTTCCTAAGTTCCCATGGAATAGCTAAATTTTCTGTTTGTAAGTGCTCATGAGCCATACATTTTGGGAGTGGAAAGTGGGAGCTGAATTGGTTCCCCAACTCTTCATCATCTGTCTTACCTCACAGTGGTGCTGTCATGGTGGTTCTTCCAGGTGGTGTGCTGTGCAAGAAGGCTGCTGCATGAAGTCAACCCGTAAATTCACCATCTCGAAGAGTCCCATCTCCCTCCCAGAAGTGGTAGATCCCAATAATTCCCTACTAGGGTCATGGTTTAAGGAGAAAAAAAAAATAGGAAGAAAGAATTTTTTTCTCATTTTTAAAGCTCTGAACCTATTGGATATGTTTGCATTTACATTATTTATGGCAATGAAGAGGACATCTGGTCTCTGTGCTGAGGGAGGGAGGTCATCTCTGAGTCGCTTTAGGAGGCCTCTCCAATGCAAGTGTGACAGTCAAAAGTCAGCGTGGTAAGGTAGTGGAGAGAACTGCCCAGCAGAAGGCTCCTAGGCAGAAGGCTCTGGTTCTGCTCTGTCATCAATCATCTGTAAAGAAATATACCTCACCCTCTGAGTTTCTGGTGAGTTTTAGAAAAACAAAGGGACTAGACTCAGTGATATCTTAATTCTACTGTGATTCCAATATTAGAAAATATATACCTACCTTGTGAGTCAGAGGGGGGTTTAATTAATCTGCAAATTTATGAACTTAAAAAATGTCCCCTGTTGTATTAAATGTTAAATATTCAATTATGTGCAATGCTTATAATGTAAACCCACTTTTATATGCTTATTAAGCTTGAAGCTTTTAAAAATTATTTGATTTTTATCTAATATTTGATTAACAAGTTAAACATTTACCTATTTAATTGAGAATAATCACATGTCCTGTGAAAGTATCGTAGTCCTTACTTACCCACCATGAGTAGGTTCTAAAATCCCCTATGAATGCCTGAAACTATGGCTAGAACTGAATCATATATATTCTGTACCTTTTCCTGTATGTACATACCAATGTTAAAGTTTAATTTATAAATTAGACACAGCAAGACATGAATAATAGCATCATAAAATAGAACAATTACAACAATATAATGTAACAGAAGGTATGTGAATGTGGCCTCTCTCACAGTATCTTTTTGTATTGACATGACCCTTCTTCTCGTGATGACGTGAAGTAATACAATGCCTGCGTGGCAAGATGAAGTCGGGTAAATGACACGCATTGGGACAGAGTGTTAAGGTTACTACTGTAGAAGTTACCTGAACACAAGCACTGTGACACCCTGACAGGTGATCTTAAACTGGGATGGCTACTAGCGGCTAATTAGGGGCTGGGGTCAGAGCACACAGCGTGGGTACACTGGACAAAAGGATGACTCACGTCCTGGGTGGGAGGGAATGGGGTGGTATGGGATTTCACCATACTAATCAGAACAGTGCACGATTTCAAATTTATGAATTGTTTATTTATGTAATTTTCCATTTAATATTTTTGGGGCCCGGGTTGACCTCAGGCAACTGAAACCACAGAAAGTGAAACCACAGATAAGGGAAACTACTGCAGTTCAGGAATTGGAGACTCTTTCTTTATTAATGTCTGTTTCAGCTATTAGAAATATACACATAATCTGAGACCAGGGAAATTCCAAGGTCATACACGTACCATATTTCATTAGATTAAAGATACCCTATTTTTCACATTTTTATATCACTGAAATTACAATTTGCCTTATAATAGAAGGCATCTTAACATTGTTATAGATTAATTGGTGACTTTAAAAAATAATACATAAAATAACATGTTTGTAATTAATGGCATTTTAAATTTGTTGAAATACAGTAAATATTAATTTACTATATCTAAATTTAAAACCAGCTTTTTAATCTTACATGAATAAATGCATTATACATGCTAACCCTGAAACTTAAATCCGCGTTTTGTGAACCTAATATAGCCTAACATAATCACTTTAAGTATACTAAGTTATATTGAACATTTTTTATGCAGTGAAACTTCCAACCTAAACCTAAGCAGACATTTAATATGTGTGGACCTGGTGGGTGAACATGGGCATTCACGAGAGACGTTGATGTATATGAACTGATTTATATGGCATGCTCTCAGAGGAAGAAGAGCGTTTGATTTGGTGTCTGTGACTGGACATAGTATATCAGTTGGATTCTCTGGGAAGCAGACACTGAGATGCAGTTGGAGTACAAAGAGTTTATTGGGGAAACATCCATGAATGATAAAAGTGAAAGGAATTGTATTGAGCAGAGAGAGCCTACAGATCTGACAAAGTTTTGGCCAACACAACAGGGAGTTCTGGCACAAACATTGTCCATGAGACTGAGTCCCCTACTGAGCAGAAATGTCCTGACATTAGTACACTCGTCCTACTCACACTTTGGTTGGGGCTGCCCAAGAAGGGCCTGGTCTCTGATTGAAAGCTAAGGTGGTTCTTGAACGTACTATAGCTGTAGTACAGACTGTTAGTGAATTGTACTCCTTGTGGTGAAATATAGATTCTTTTTGATGGGAGATTTGAGAACTAACTGATCAGGATAGCACAGCGTCTGTCTTACCTAGCAGTTCTTATCCAGGGACTTATATCTGAATCCAGTAGTGAGAATTGTGTTAACAATTGTGTAGGGTCTATGATTTTACCCTACTTACCAGGTAACCACATAGCCTGTCAATGTCATGGATGCTGACAGAGGATGTGAGACTCCTGGGTCAGAGACAAAGGGTCTTATCACTCTGGCACAGTAGATAGCATGTTTGCATGTTTTGACGGGGTGATGCAAAGAGGACTAGGTGATGTCTGCATATGCAGTGCATTGTGTTACAGGAGAACCTCTTTCTTAGTGAACATGAACCTTTTATAATGGGCAGAGAGCCTGCCTGACTTCTGCCCCTGGGGACAGTAAATAAATCTGTCCTTTGCTCCAGAGGCAGATTTTCTACCTTCCAAGGCTTTTAGCTGTGCAAAGATCCTTAAAAAGATAATCAAGAACAAAGGCAGCTAGTGTTTGTGCTCAGAAGATGTGCAGAAATGTGAGAGACCCGTGAAGAATCATCTCCCAACAAGCTGAACTCCAAACAGAAGCTGAAGAAATATTTTCAGAAGTGACTCTGGAATACAAGGGACACAAAGCAGAGAGACAACTCTGCTTTGGTTCTAAAGTAACGTGTTGACACAGTAAGGAGAGAGATGTTCTTACTACTTGTTGCAACACGGAGGGACTTGAGCTCAGGGAAAATAATAGGGGTGTCTATACCATGTAGGCATCTCGAGTGTTTGTGGTTTGAGGAGCACCAACAAACAGCATTACTGACACTAACATCAGTACCCTCACTGGTACTTAAAGGCTGGGGATGAGACAGGCTAAGAGAAATTTGAGATATGACCACTAATATTATCTTACTAGTACCCAAAAGCTGGGAATGAGCTGGTGAATAGGGAAACTGAGACCGATAATTAAATAGCCAAGCCATTTGCAATCATCTAGTAAACCTCAAAATTCTATCTTACCTAACCAGGGACACTTAAGAATAAATGGTTTACACTTCTCCTCAACCAGAGGGTAAATAGCTTAAATCACCCTACTGAGGGAGATAGCAGAAATCCATTTAGTGCCATTTGTGCCAACCATACCCAAGGATGAATCAGCATAAAAAGCCAATGAATATTCTATTGAGGTCCTCCCTTAAGACCTCCCTTAAACTCCCAGCCTTTAAAACCCTCAAGATGAAGGGCCCAGGGAGTGCTCTCCCCCGTGGGAGAGGCATGCCTGTGCCTTTCTTCCTGCTTTCTTTCTCAGGCTTACTTTTTCACAGTAAGTTCTAAGGGTTCTCATGAGACTTGCAACCAGAAGAACAGTGGGCAGCAAGAGCTCACCCCAGACCAGTCCCATGAACCTGTCTCCACGGCCCATTTCCTCTGACTTTCTAGTGAGTCAAAGCAGGCCTGCTAGACTCATTTTTTTTTCCTGTAACATTGCTGGGAGTCAAAGCAGCCCTGCCTAGGCTCTGTCCAATTGCTTCTTCTATCCTAAGCCCTTCCTTGTTTCACTGTCCCCAGCTTTAATAAACCGACTCTTAAAAATCACCTGTATTTGTGTTGTGAAATCTTTCCTGTGTGAAGTCAAGAATCCACACACTCCTGACCTGCCTGAGGCAGACTCGTTCTGGCCCGGCTACTGTTTGGTAACAGGGAGGCCTGCTTAAAGAAACTCAAGTCACACCAGTGGGGCTTATTCAGTAGTTTTCATGAGTTCTTTGATGTATCCATGACTATATTTAGTAACTATTTCCAGCCTAATTACAGTTGGCAGTGTGTCTGTTTCCAGTTTTATTTTTTAACCTTTCTTTCTCCAGAATGCTAGAGGAAAAGACTGCATTAACAAATAATTTCATCTAGGTTCCAATAAGAGATTAAAGTTTAGAACTAATGAAGGAATTTCTTATTCACATTTCCAAGCTCAGTTCAATATTTATCTCCTACCTGAAGCTGGTTTATTTCAGATCAGACTTGTGTCTTTCTCATTCAACTCATATGGCTGATTCTAGGGATGGCAAAAGTGTTTAACCATCTATACTTAATCATTTGAGAGTGTCTACACAGAGGACTTTTTTGAGAATTGTGAGACTATGTCCCAGCTCTTGAGAAAGGCAGCCATGAGCAGTGTGGACCATGAATTTAGCATATAAGGTTGAGGCATGGACGTTATGTATTTAATAACACTTGCCCGACTAGTTCTTTAAAAGGTCTTGCACAGAAAATAGTCTTTCTTTTTTCACACAGAAGCAATGAATTCTCATAAAACAAATGTTACTTTTTTCCAAAAAATTTGGAAAACATTAGGATATGAAACTCTTAGGAATTCACAATGAACGTTACCATACAAAAGCTATGAGAAATCATGCATTAAAGCATCTTTAATATATTATCTAGAACCTTTACATTTTTTTACTACATAACCTCTTTTTTCCATGAAATCCTAACAACTAGTCATAAAACCCTGTGATTAGCTTTGTTTTATTCTCTTGTGTAAAAATGTATAACTCAAATTATTCTTTCATGTATTCATTTATCTCTTTTTCATGTATTTGTTTATGTATTTGTTTACCTCTTTCTGTAGTTGAGCTATAAACTAGCTGAGAACGGACCATATCCTCAACTTCTTATATGTGCCACAGGATCTATATCAGTGCCATGAGGGAGTTCAAGATACATGTTTTGATGTCTTAACTAGTTTGACCATATTACTAAGTTTGCCATAGTAATATGATGGCTATAGGTACTTCATAGAGTCACAAGTGTGTTTCCGGTGCTCACCATGTTAGAACCAAATTAAAATTTACTGCATGTTAGAGTTATGTGCTAAGGTAGATACAGTTAGATACTGTATCAATGTGTTAGATACTAAGGTAGTCATAGTTCTTGAAATAAAGAAATCTGATGTTTTTGAGAAAATTAAAATTTTTTATTTGTTTTATTTTTATTTTTTCCAGATTTATCGAGATACAATTGACATAGAATATTGTCTGAGTTTAAGGTGTACAATGTGATGACTTAACACACATACACATTGTGAAGTGTTTACCATGATAAGGTTAGTTAATGCATCTTTCATGTCACCTTCGAGTATACAATACAGTATTGTTGACTGTGGTCACAATGCCATACCTTAGATGCCCGGTACGTATTCATCTTAAATTTCAAAGTTTGTACCATTTGTCCATCGTATCACCATTTGTCTCACCCCCTGGCAACCACCATTCTACTCTCTGTTTCTATGTGGTTCATGTTTTCACATGATATATGTCACATCATACAGTATTTGTCTTTCTCTGACTTATTGCACTTATCATAATGTTGAGGCAACTTTGAAGTAAAGTCAATGGGCTCATGTAGAAGAGAATGGAGTAAGGCTATAGAGAAGAGCTGGGCAGAGAGTGCTGGCTTCCTTGGAATGGGCGATTTTAAACGGGGCCCATCTGGATGAACGTGTGGTTCACTGGGATGCTTATGGAGCAGGGAGTGAGTGGTGAAGTGCTCTTTCCTGGTTAGATCGCCGAAGTTCAGGACCTAGCTCTGCCACTGGCTAGCTGTATGGCCTCAAGTCAATCTCAACTGCTTATCTAGAAAATAGAATACGAAGAGTGCCTATCTTGAATGGTTATTGTGAACAGTAAGTAAAATATTTAAAGAATTTAACACAGTGTCTGCTCCATCTAGTAGGACGAAATTAATACACGTAATCTATTATTTTTGTCAGGGTGGATTAGGAAAAACACAAAAAGTTTTACTCAAAACTTTTTTTCATCCTTACCCAAGGACATTTTTTATTGCTTTTAGAGAGAGAGGAGGGTGGGGAGAGAGAGAGAGAGAAACTTTAATTAGTTACCTCTTGTATGTGCCCTGACTGGCAGACTGAACCCACAACTTAGGCGTGTGTCCTGATGGGGATTCAAACCTGCAACCTTTTGGTGTATGGGGCCAGGCTCCGACTGGCTGAGCCACCCTGGCCAGAGCTCTAAACTTTTGGATAGCAATGTGGTATAAGTCTTTTTCCTTGATGTTTTCAGGTGTCTCTTCTTTCTCACTGTGTACACTTGCATGTAACACCATCAAATTCATACAATCAATTAAAATGATATTGTAATGTATGGCTTTACCTGAGGGCAAAAACCATATCCTGTGCTTCTTTGAATGCCTTGTGGAGACTGTGCAATACTCCCTGGTGATTACATACTCAACAAGTGCTTATCACACATTACCTTAAACAGTTCTTAAAACATGTTAAACATTAAAAATAAATAACTACCAACTGTGATTATGAATTAAAACGTAAGTAGTTCTTCAGGAACTACTTTAAAATTTAAACTATAGGCTGTATTAGCTGGCTTGATATATGAATTGGTGATTTCTATATTTTCTTATATGTATACTTTCTTAATGCCTCTATTACCTTACATATTAACTATTTAAGTATAAATTTCTTAGAGCCAACTTTTAGAGTTGCCTCTGTTTCCCAACTCCAAGCATTTACTTGCTTTTTAAAATAACCATTTCCCCTTTTGTCTTTTAAAATTTTATTATTTATTTCCTCCAACAGTACCAATACTTCTTTCCAAGTTTAACACTCTTAGGTTTATTATTATATATTTTAAAACAATTCCTCAATTGTGTTACTGAAAACATCATAGATGATTGTAACAAAGATTCTTTAATGCCCCAGCTGTTTCTCACTATTAGGGTTTACCCAGTTTAGACCACGTATGGATTGAGCACCAGCTTATGTCTTTCTGTGTTCCTTCATTAGCCATGAGGTCTATTTTGGTGCTTGGCTGGAAGACTGTTCCTCAAACACTATTATTTTTTTCCCAGATGAGAAAATCATAGTGAAGAAAAAAAAACTTGATAAACCTCCTTAATTTCTGCTATGTTTTAGAAACTTGTTATTATATCTGGAAGCTTCATAACAATTTTATGAGACAAGCAGTAACATATTTTGCTAAGAAACAGGAAGCCTAGGGAAGTTGAGGAACTCACCTAAAGTTAAATTGCTAGTGACTACTAGCTGAAGTGGGATTTAAGCCTACAGGTCAGTCTGATCTCAGTCTATAGTTTTAACACTACCCTATGCTACTTTTTACTTAGGAGTTTGGACACAGTAGTATTATTTTTACAGTTAAAGTATGAATGATTAGACAAAGTAGGTCATTTCGACTGTTCATGCTACCAGGATATTGGAATACCTCCTACTTTTCTTTGTATATACTTCAACTCTCTGGATATGTATTAATCTTAAAAAGAAACAGAAATGTTTCACAGTGAATTTAAAAAAGACATAATTTTTGCTATAGACTTGAGTCTAGTTCTCACTTTTTCACATTCACTCAACACCTACTGAAAACTCCCATTCATGTTGAGTCAGCTAGTAAGGTGTATAGAGGGTTCTGAAGCTTATGAATAAGAGAACTGGGATGACAACCATTGTGTAAATCTTTCTTTTAAAGGTAGAACTTGAGGTTTAAATAATAAATGACTGTCCTAATTAGCATGCTGATTCCTCTGTAAGACTAAGTTTTTATAGTACTGACTCATGAGAGACTCATTAGTTGCTTAGAGCAAGTAAAACATAATGAAGAAGAGAAAGAATTCATTATTTTATTTATGCTATAAAGTATTTCAAAACATATATTTGTCTTTAGTGGAAATGTGTGTTTTTGTTTGCAATTAGTGTTTTCCATAAGAGCTTTCAGCCTAAACTTGTATTCCTTATGGTAAGTATTCAGAGAATGTTATCTTCCTCAAAAAGCTAAAAAAATGATAAGTTAAAAAGAGATAAGGCAGAGATTTTTGCTTCTAGACCTTCTACCACACAATAAAAAGATTCTGCATAAGACCTGTACTGAGTAATTTTCTTGCATCACTGAGCTTGCGGGAAGAAGAAATTTCTAAAAGTCCCCAAAATACAAACACATGAAAAATAAAATGGGGGAAAAAGTCAATGATGCAAAATTAGAGCAATGAGAAAGCATTTGTGGAGAAGCAGGGTTACCCTGGTTGTGATGCCAATATGGCAGGTAAAATAAGGAGATCGAGCCTCCTTATTTTATTGAGCCTCCTTATTGTGCAACAGGGCTGAGTGGCTGCTGGCAAGATTCCTATATTAACCTGGGATCCTGCAATGGGCTAGAGTGTTCTTAAATCAGTAGTACTAGCTGGGTCTCAGAAGAAACAAATTTAATGCTCTGGATGAAATTCAATTTAGGCTTGTTTTTCCAAAATATAGGAGAGCAGGGCCTGTTAAGAAAGGTGAACCGTGGTAGAATCTGAATGCTTTGAGCTGAGACCCTCTTCACTGTGTTGCTTTTTCTTTTTACCTTCTTTTTTCTTTCTTACAGTAAAACAGAGACACTCTAAGAGTAGTGGTGAATGGGAAATGAAGCAAATCTTTGCAGGGACTGAAACCTAGCTTATAATATTCTCAGTTTCTAACGTTGCATTAAGGTGACTCCATATTGTTAGAGACCTTAACCACTTGCCAAAAGCAATATAAACTCTTTCCTTGGGAAGATACTGTAAGCCTAAATTGCATTTTAAATAATTTATATATAATATCTGGCATCCAAGTAAATAAATAATAAAAAGGGCATATAAGTAATGTAATATGATCAAAATTTAAGAGAAACAACAGATAATGGAATAGTCCCATAGAAAATCCAGAGAAGGGAGGTATCAGATACAGAATTTAAATTAACTATGCTGATTTTGTTCAAGATAATTTTCCCGGAAAGCTAAATGGGAGTTCTAGAACTAAATAAACAAACAAAAACTCTGAAATTGAAAATGCAATAGTGAGTATGACATCATTACATACGGCAGTAGAGAAGATTAATGAATCAGAAGATGGTTCAAATATTTTTTTAAAGACAGAAAATTGGTAAAATAGTATGAAAAACTTAGGGGATAGTCTGAGAAAGGCCTAAGTTTGGAAAATTGGTGTTCCTGGAGAAGAGGAGAAAGAAAATAAAACAGAAGTGTATTTGAAGTGATAATGAACTTATAACTGATAAAAAATGATTGAGGACATTAAACCAAAGCAAAATCACACATATTAAAATCAAACAGTAAAACTGCTCAAAACAAAGACAGAGAAATACTTAAAAGCAGCCAGAAAAAAATTTTTAACTCCAAAGGAATAATAGTAGGGTTAACCATCTAAACTCACAATAGATAGCCAAAGCCATGTTGGGAGAAATTTTTAGTTTTAAATATGCATATCAGAAAGGAAGAAAGATGAAAGTCAATGACCTAAATAGTAGCAGTGGAGGTTAGAAGACAATGAAATAAGAGCTGCAAGAAAATAACTGTTAATCTAGAATTCTATTTTCAATGAAAATATTCTTTATGAATGAAAGTAAAATAAAAACATTTTTCACACAGGCAAAAACTGAGGGAAATCATCACTAGCAAGTCCACACTGAAAAAACTAAGCATGATCTTCTGAAAGAAGGACAAATAATTTCCAACAGAAGACTGGAAATGCAAGAAAAACTTAAGAAAGCCAATAGGGTAAATGTTTGGGAAAACCTATAGAAATATTTACTGTAAAATAATAATAATAATAACAACATCATTTTTGAATTTTAAAGTACAGAGAGTTAAAATACATGACAACAATATCATACAAATGTGAAGAGTGGTAAACTGAAGTCTCATGTTTAAGGTTCCTGCTTTGTCTTGGAAGAAGTAAAAGAACTAAATTATGTTAGACTTTGACAAATCAAGAATCTGTGTTTTAATCCCTCAGGGTAAAACCTCCACCCCTTCAATTAAAAAAAAAAAGCTGTAAGAGTTTATAATTAAAATGGTCAGTTATTCAAAGACAGTAAGAAACAGAAAATTTAACATTGAATGGTGATACTTTTAACTTGATTCTCTGTGGTCAGAGAAAGTGTGTTCAAATTCGATATATACTAAGTCAGAAAGTATGTCTTAACACATTTAAAAGGGTTAAAATAAAAATTAAAAATAAAATAGAGTATGCTCATTGACCATGGTGAAGTTAAGACAAAAGTTAATAATAATGGATAAATAAAATATCCCCAAATGTTTGGAAAAGAAACTGACACAACCACTGGCCTGCAGTGACCGCAGAACACTGCGGATGGCTCGTCAAAACATGAGAAAAACATACACAGAGACAACCAGGTCCTGTGGGGAAATAGGGATGGAATGGTCACTCTCTCTAGTGGGGAGCGCCCCATTCTCCTGCCCGAGCAGGCTTTTATTGGGTTTGTTTACACAGGAATTCAGGTAAAGCTCATTAATCATTGCCAGGAAGTAAGGATCAAACAATAGATAACAAGGAAGTCTGAGGGCCTATTTTGAGTCAGGGTCAGATAGCTAAAGAGCTGAAAAACTTTGAGGAACAAACTTACTCCTTGCTTGGACCCTTATCATTTCATTGAGAGCATTCTAAACAAAGCAGGTTTCACAGGATTTTACATATTCTTTCTTAGGCCTGATCACCTGGGGAACCTGCCTTTTCCAGCACAGGACTGCACCACCCTCTGTCATTGTTTCGGGCTTAGGTGGAGAAAGGGAAGTAAGGCAGCCAAGAGATTAGGAGATTTTCTCGCAGACAATGAGGACTCAGGCTATGTCAAAGCTGAGGGGCGGGGGTCCATCACCCCCTTTTGCTGTAGCCCTCAAAGTCCTTCCTTGGGAGTCTCCCACGTGATCGTGCCTGTCTTAGGTCGTTCCCCCTTGGGGAATCTCACCCACCATTGGCTAACTGACCAAGCATTGGGGGCCAGTTATGGATGAAGTAAAAGAAGCAGAAGCAGTGCTCCTGCCAGGGAGATAAGCTTTTGTCTCCTTGGTGGCTTACAGTCCAAGGTCATTTCCCTCAGCCTTAGCCTTGGTGGCGTTTACAGCTTCTGATACCAGGCAGGGCGGTTCCCAACAAGAAACAATATACTTCTAAATAATATGTGAGTTAAAAGAAATTACAATGGGCCCTGGCTGGCGTAGCTCAGTGGATTGAGCGCGGGCTGTGAACCAAAGCATCGCAGGTTCAATTCCCAGTCAGGGCATGTGCCTGGGTTGCGGGCCATGGCCCCCAGCAAACACACATTGATGTTTCTCTCTCTCTCTCTTTCCCCCTCCCTTCCCTCTCTAAAAATAAATAAATGAAATAAAATAAAGAAATTACAATGGAAATTAGAAAATATTTTAAATGCTAATAAATATGCTACCAGTCAATCTCATGGTATGTAACTAAAGCTATGCAAAAAAAGGAATTTTTAGTTTTAAGTTCATATGTTGGAAGAGAAAAAGACTAAAGTAGATGAGCTAAGCATCAAGAAGTTAGAAAAAACACTAAATGAATCCTGAAGAGATTAGAGAAAAGATAGAAATCAAAGAGGAGATAAGAAATCAATGATAGATAAAAAAAAAACAAAAACTCACACAGACCAACAAAAGCCAAAAGTGATTCTTTGGAAATAATAAAATTGAGAAACCCTTTATGAGACTGATCAAAGGGGAAAAAAGAAAGAGAAAACACAGAAACACACACTGGAAATGAAAGGTTACATTTTTAAAGATCCTTATGTATCCAACTTCATACCAAGTAAATTTGAAACTTTAGATGAAATTAACAGTCCAAAAAAGTGTAACATTAAAGCTGATGAACTGATGCAGGAAGAAATAGAAAATGTGAACATTCTTGAATAAAGATATTTGCCAGTGAATTTTATAAAGTATTTTTAAATGCTAATTTTTGTGCCCTTTTATGAAGAATACAATTGGAGAAAACACTTCCCAGCCCACTTAATGAAGCCAGTATAATTTTTATAATAAAACTTTTAATAGATTATTAAAAATTGCAAATTGTAAGACAAACTGACTTACACTTTGAGAGTCCTAAAAGTTCAATTAGAAAACTGAATCAAGCAATATATAAAAATATGTAAAATAGTGACCTTGTTTGATTTATTTTACAAATGCAAGGTAGTTTTAATATTAGAAAATTAATCCCGCATGGACACCATAAATGAGAAAATGATGTGATCATCTCAGTAGAGTCAGAAAAAATATTTGATGAAATTTAATATTATTGATAGTAAAGATTCTAAAAACAAAATAAAAGTTCATTAATTTGATACAAGTATCAAATTTAAAAATGGAACTGCCTTTTGATCCAACAATTCCACTGCTGGGATTATACCCTAAGAATTCTGAAACACCAATTCAGAAGAACCTATGCACCCCAATGTTCATAGCAGAACTATTTACAATAGCCAAGTGCTGGAAACAGCCAAAGTGCCCATCAGTAAATGAGTAGATCAAAAAACCGTGTTACATTTACACAAGGAATACTGCACAGCAGAAAGAAAGAAGCAGCTGCTACCCTTCACAACATCAGGATGGAACTGGAGAGCATTATGCTAAGTGAAATAAGCCAGGTGGTGAAAGACAAATACCATATGATCTCACCTATAAGTGGAACCTAATTAACAAAACAAACGAGCAAGCAAAATAGAACCAGAGACATGGTAATAAAGAACAAACTGAAAGTAACTAGAGGGAAGGGGGAATGGGAATAATGGGGGAAAGAAAGGGAAGGGTCAAGTCAAAGAATGTGTATAAAGGACCCAAGGACAGACAATGTGGGGAGAGCAGGGGAGAGTAATGTGGGAAAAATGGGGATGAGTACAATTGAACAGCAATAAAAATAAGATAATCTAAAACAAACGAAAAACTGAATGGTAATATTTTAAGCTTGATTCTTCATGATCAGAGAAAACTAAAATTCAGTATGTCTCAACTATAGCAGATGTTATATTCAATGTTAAAATAATAAAAATTTGGCCCTGGCTGGTGTAGCTCAGTGGATTGAGTGAGGGCTGCAAACCAAAGCATAGCAGGTTCAATTCCCAGCCAGGGCACATACCTGGGTTGCAGGCCACGGCCCCCAGCAACCACACATTGATGTTTCTCTCTCTCTCTCTCTTTCTCCCTCCCTTCCCTCTCTAAAAATAAATAAATAAAATCTTTAAAAAATAATAATAATAAAAATTTTCTCCCTGAGGTAGGAACAATGGTAAGGATACTAACTATCATTACTTTTTTTTTTTTGGTATATATTTATGGATTTTAGAGAGATAGGAAGTGAGGAAGAGAGAGACAGTTGCCTCTCATACGTACCCTGACTGGGGTTCAAACTCATAACCTAGGTATGCGCCCTGACCAGGAACTGATCCCACAATGTTTTTGTGTATGGAATGATGCTCCAACCAGCTGAGCCACTTGGCCAGGACTTGGCTATCATCACTCTGAGCTGATCTTTTACTTTAGGTTCTAGCCAGTGCAATAAATCAAGGAAGAGAAATAAGAATATTACAACTGGAAAGGAAAGAAAATGCTATTATTCATACACAATGTAATAGAATCCTTGATAAATTATTAGAATTAACAAATGATTTTAGCAAGTTTTTACACAGAAGTTTGATATGAAATATCAGTTGCATTTTTATATATTAGCAGTTAGGAAGCTAAATAAAATAATTATAATAGCATTAAACACACAAAACAAATACATAGAAATAAATATGAGAAAGGTTGTGCAAGACTACTATTCAAAACACAATAAAAAATAAACAAAATTTTTAAAAACCTAAGTAAACAGAGGAACTTGACTTGAGTCATTATTTCAAATATGTTAATTTTCCACATACTGAGCCACTGGATTTGGTGAAACCCAGTGAAAATTATGATGGATTTTTATGTAGAAATTAATAAGTTGATTCTAAAACTTATATAACAATGCCAAGAGCCAAGAGCCAAGCATAATCAACTACCTTAGTAAAGAGCAAGATAAGAAAACATCTATCTGATATTAAACTTATTATGAAGTTACAGTAATGATAATAGTGGTGCTAGAGCAAGGATGGATAGATTATCATAATAGAATAGTGCTCCAAAGCAAACCCACACACATATATCTATTCATGATAAAGAGGAAACTACAGAACATTTGAAAAAAGAGGATCTTTTCAATAAATTTTTCTGGGTCAATTAGATATCCATACAGACAAAAGTGGTATGTGATCTCTGCCTGAAACTACATGCAAATATCAATCCCAAAACAATGTTAGATCTTCATGAAAACCACATAGAATGTTTTCATTAATTTGAGGATAGTGATAATTTTTTTAAGCAGCACATGGAAAACATTATTCATAAAAGAAAGATTAATAAACTCAAGCACCTTAAAATTAAGAACTTCCATTCACCAAACAAGTGAGAAGAGCTTATGTATAACACTTATAATCAACAAAAAGCTTGTATTCAAAATATATAAAGGATTTTTAGAAATGGACAAGATATGGATAAGAAAGAGATGTATAAAAACACACAGAATTAATCTAAATAGAAAGAAATAGTAAAAATATACAATAGAAATGATCAACAATGTTATTTTCTGAAATGTTACTAAAGTCAACAAAGTTCAGCTAGATTGATAAAGAAAATTCATAAGTAATATTAATAAAATGGACATAGCTATGTATTCTGTACAAAATAAAAAACAGTGAACAATTTTGTGGTGATATATTGAAAACAGACAAAATGAATAATTTTTAAAAAAGACATCAAAAACTGACTCAAGAAGAAACAGAAAACCGGAAAGTCTTAGGATTATTATTTTTATTTAAAAAAAAAAAACAACTCAGCAGGGACAAATCATTTTAGAGGAAACTCCTGCCAAGCATTTAAGAAGCAGATGATTACAATCTTACTAAATGTTTTCTTGAGAATACATAAAGAGGAAATATTTCAGGCCCATGTTATTAGACTAATTTTACCTTGGTAACCAAATTATAAACAGGTATTGTGATAGATAAAACACGTATGCAAATTCTTTGATGCTGTTTCCATAGAGCGGTGGGGTTTATATCCATCCCTTCCTCTATGATATTCCCTGCCTGAGATGTTTTACCAATAAAAGATAGAGCAAATGGTGCTATGCTGGTTCCTGACCTAGCTTTTAAGAGGACTGGCAGGTACTGCTCTGGTCTCTTGGAGCTCCGAGCCACTGTGTAAGAAGTTGTGGGCTGGCCTCGCAGTTATGTGGACGGCGCCGCTGCGCCTAGCATTCCAGCCTTCCCTGCTAAGCCACCAGGCGTTCAACTGAATTTGTCTTGAACTTCAGCCCAGTCCATTCACTACTGAATACCACCGAGTGACCCCAGTCAGTGTCGCACGAGAAATTTCCTAGTGATGCCTACTCAATTTTCCAACAAAATCAAGAGACATGGTGAAAGTGTTGTTGTTGCAAGGCTCTGCGTTTGGGAGAACTTTGTTAAGTGGCAATAAACAGCTGGAAAAGATTGCAGTCCCGTGTCAGGCATGAACAGAGATGCAAAAATCCCAAACAAACTATTGGCAAATCGAATCCAGTGAAGTCTATAAAAAGAACACATCATGACCAAATTGGGATTATTCCAAGCATGCAAGATAATTTATTATTAGAAACATCATTAATGTAATTCACTGCATTAATAGGTTAAAGAAGACAATTTTATTTCAATAAATGCGAGCAAAGCACTTGATCTAAGTCAATACACATTCACTATAAAAGCTCGCAGATAAATAGGAATGAAAGGGTATTTTTAAATTTTGATAGTCTATCAAAAATAAACAGCAAACATTACTTTTTTGTTGTTGTTTGAATACAGTTGCCTCCATTTTCCTGCCACCACCTTCCCCTGCCCCACCTACCTCCCGCCCTCCATCCTTCCCTCCTTTGTCTTTGCCCCTGGGTCCTTTACACTCATTCCTTGACTACCCTTCCCCTTCTTTTCCCGTTATCATTACACTAAGTGCAGTAAGCCAGGCAGAGAAAGGCAAATACTATATGATCTCACCTATGAGTGGAACCTAATCAACAAAACAAACACACAAGCAAAAACAGATAATGGGGAAAGAGGGCAAACATCATTCTTAAAGGTAAAATGTATTAGCTTTTCATTTAGAATCACAAGGTCGTCTATCATCATTTCCACTTAACATTGTACTGATAATCCTGCTCACATGGTAGTTCATGAAAAAGGGATGCGAAGCATTAAAAAATACCACTTGCCCAGTAACAAAAATAGATACAGAATAACCAATCTAACAAAAGATAGGCAAACTATATGGAAACAAGTGAACATTTTGTTTAAATACATTAAAGAAGACCTATAATAAATGAAAAGACGTATTTTGTGGCTTGAAAGACTCAATGTCATAAAGATTAGTGTTTTCCCTCAATTAATTGTTATAACTAATGAAATTCCAATAAAAATTTCAACATTTTTAGTGAAACTTGATAAACTGATTCTAAACTTTTATATAAAACAGCAGAAACCTAAGAGAAGACAAAATGTTCTTAAAGAAGAAAAATAAAAATAAAAATAAGGTGGGATGACTTGCAGTATCAGATATCATGTCTAATAAAATTTTAGTAGTTCATATATTTAATATTTGTGAAAGGATAGGCATATAGATCAATGGAATGGAATAGAAACCCCCAAATAATACAGAAAAATATAATTTCTAATGTTATAATATCTATAATAATTAAGGAGTACTAAATATTATAGAGATATTTAAGGTGCAGCTGTATACTTATTAAGTCATCTAACAGTTTTGTTAAAAGATTCACTTAGAAGGGGCTGAATTTTCCCAGGAATCTGGTTTTCAAGGGCAGAAAGTTCATGACCATTAGAATTGTTCAGTCTGCACCAGAGCAGAACACCTGTACACCTGTTACCGCGGCGAGGCTCCTGAGGGCACGTTGTGTTCTCTCTGTTGCCTGAGGAGTTCCTAAGCACTTAAGGAATCTATTTCAGGTATTGAGATGTTCTCTCCTTAATTGAGTTTCTCTGGACTAGCTTAAAAAACAGTGTATCACTCTCTTTGCTGTACTTTCTTTGTGAGAAATATAAATTACTAATGTATCTTTGGACTTGAATCACAGTAATGAAATGTATTTATATGTTTGCTCTATCAGATTGAGTTTCTTGAAGATAGACAGCTCTTTTTATAGGCAGCAGGTTTTTGCCAGTCTGTACTAGATATTGAAGATACAAAAATAAATATGTATTGAGACGTGACTGGGTTTCTGAAAAGGACTAAGGGCAAAGGGTGGGGCGAGGAAAAGGGGAAAGAATGGAGTGGTGGTAACATCTTTTGAATGATCTACTATGCTCTTACATTTACATAGATGGAGTTATGGAATTATAGAACTGGAATGGACTTTGAGACCATTTGTCAAATCTTCTTATTTGACAGAAATAACTAAGCCCCAAAGAGGTTTTGCAGCTCATCCAAGGTCACCTGGCTATTTGGTTGTACGAAGCACTAAAATCCAGACATCCTGACTCCTGCGCCAGTGTTGTTTCCCTCTGTATCATGTTGCTTCTTGCTCTGGCCTTCCTAAAATAAAAGGACAGGATTTTGTATCTCAGGACCCATGTATATTATTTGACATCCGCACGCCACCAGAATGTCCTAAGGCTTCCAAACTAACAATTTTAAATTTGCTTAAGATATTGTTTGTATCATTACCTTGTTTTCACATGGATTCATATGGATAATGTGATTTAATACTAAATTATGTGCATGGATTAGTCTCTATATCTGTAACATCTAAATATCATTAAATTATTCTAATTTATGTTAGGGAGAAAAATATCCATATGAATCCTGGGCTAGGCAGGTAGCATTATTCTTATTTAAAAACTCAAGTATATGTACATTTACAGAATTAAGCATTTTTACTGCTTTTTTTTTTTACTGTCTATAATTATGTCAGGTCAAAACCTCTCCCTAAAATTTGGGTTCAACCTGGATTATATTCAATTAATCAAGGCACTTTTATTTAATATTTGCTTTTCCTGTTTTCATAGTTTAATGATCCACTTAATTTTCTGAAGCCTGAAGTGTTTTTGAAGAAGCTTTGCCTTCAGTTCCTATTAGGATTTCTTCTCTCTCATAAAAAAATTAGGTCTCATTTAGATCGCAAGAACAACACAATAAAATAAAATACTTTTCATGGTTTCTAATACTGTTTCAATATGAATGTATACCATTAAGCTGCCTAGTTATAAAAATATTCTACTGAATATCAGGCATAATATCGAAGCTTTAGATTTTGGGCCTTTAGACACTTCCGAGCAAACACTGATCATTTGTCAGAAATCTGAGATCAGCCGAATTTCCCTGTTCCCTGGAGACAGAAGGTGCAGGAAGGGGAGCCATGGTGAGCAGAGGCAAAAGATACTCAAAATGCCCTCTCACTTGTTTTCTGTGTCATTAGAGATACTTTGACTAACATTCTTTCAGACTGCTGAAGAAGGTTTTGGAAGTTTTTTCCTATGTTTCCTGACCTCTGTTAAAGCAGGCATTTGATCAATCAATTGGAGAATCTAAAATTCGCAGCTTTTCCTACAACCAAATGTCTGAAAACCTGACTGCACCAGTGATAGGTTGCTATGAGAGACTGTTTATTACAATCTGCAGAAACGATGCTATTCCTTAGGAATATGACTTGACTGTGTTTCAGTTCCACTCTTCCACCACGTCTGTGTGCATGTGTGTATCTGTGGCGACTGCGTGTGTGTTAGTTGGTGTTTCATCCTATTTTCTCATTTATAAATGGCCCATAGCTGAAGGAGCTGTTTGGAGGTGGGGGTGATTGTGGCTCCACTGCCCCACCCCTGCTCCTTTGGGAGGAGGGCTCCATGGGTCTGCTGGGGACTGTGCATCACGGTCACACACTCGCACACCCAGTGCTCTGCCACAGGGTGGACAACCGGCCTGACTGAGCCAAGGACAGCAGCTGCAGTGACCTGACCGGTGGCCTTCACTACAAAGTTCTAAACAGGAATTGGTAGAGAAAATGTGTCTTTTCTCTGTGCTCAGGAGCTATGAAAATAAAACATGTGTTTAGGAGCTGTGCAAATGTGGCCATGTCCCTGACACGTGAAAAAACTGAGCAGTGTCAAGGGGCAGCGGCGAATAAAATGGGGCAGAGAGAAAGCAGAGACAGGGCTGATGACACCTGAGTCCCTCGCCTGGCCCTGTTCCCAGATGGGCTGCTCCTGTTTTTCTTTGATTCTGGAACATAATCCAGGATCTTCAGGAAATACTGTTTTCATGCAAATGGATTTGAGTTGTATCTTCCTCAAAATACAATTAGCTATCTAACTATTCTTTCCTTTAAAAAATGCCAAAAATAAGAAAAGAAAGCTGCTAAAAGTAGGCAGTTTTTAGAGATAAGTCATGTATATCTTACATGGATGGTGGATGAACAGCAACATGCTAGGGCAGTTTGTCCTTACTAGGTGAGTTTATGGAGGTGTCTGCCAATTTCCATATCACAGAAAACTTCCTTATACAGCCTTTCCCTAGGGGTCTTCACTTCTTATGAGGCGCTCTTGAAAGTCAGACCAGGTGTTCGGGGCTATAGGGGAAGCCAGGCTGAGCTGACTACTTACTCCAGGCAGCAGTACTTCCGCTCTAGACAGAACCCCGAAGCCACTCAGCAGTGCACCCAAGGGAAGGGACTCTCTTATCCCCTGGGCCAAATTAGGGTTGTACCAAAATGTGCTCTCCCAGAAATCCCTAACACTGACGTTGTACCAAGTGCATCTATTCTCGCCAGCACGTTTATAAACAACTTTCTAAACAGAAAATTTGATGAGGTTTCTGAACAGAAATTTGAAGCAGTTTTATGATAGCGTTAGTTCCTGTAGATCCATAACATTTCAGTGAGGAGTCAGGTAACAGTATCCTGTTTACTAGAGAGAAGGGTACAGGAGGGCAGAGGATATGCTTGCTCCTAGTCATCTGAGTGGTGTAAACATGGAGGAAGAACAGTTAGTTGAAAAATTAGATGGATTGAGAGGATAGCTTTGTCTTGAATTCATGTGAAGGATCTGAAGTTTTTCCTGCGATCACAAAACACTTTAATTTTTTGGAAAGCTGTCACTCCTCTGAAATGTGCTGTAATATCAGCTTCTGGCAATGAAGCTGACATTACTTCAGTCCAAAGTACACACACACAGATGCCGTTTTACAAACAACGACCCAGCAATCATCCATGATGTGATCCAGCTTCATGTATCACATTCCTGACTCTGTCGAGTAGCAGTGCTTGCAAGGAAATGGTGCATTTTAAACTGATGATATCAACATGAGGCTTCACACAGTGAAAGTGAACATGGGGACAACGGCAGCACATCACTTGTTGACAACATTTAAAGCTGCATCTGGGTGTGGAGGTATTCTCCTGCACATTTTAGGCAGAGTTTAGCTGTCTGTTGTTTGTTTAGGTTAGAATTTAATTGAGTATTTGAAGAACATTGCCTGAGTATTTTTGTTCTTAATCATTGTTATAATATAAAATCATTGTGATTTTATATAGAGTAGTGTGTTTTCTTTTTCAGGACTTAGCTTCATTTTAACCAGCTGTCTTCCATGTAACATACGCTTTTACTAATGGATCATAATATATTAATAAAATGTTAATACATTGCATTTATTCATATATTTCATTGGAAACAATGAATAATCTTTCTCAATTACAGGATAAAATGAGTTCTAAAAGATTAAGACAAATTTAAGGTGTGAAATAATTATTCTTGACTAAATGCAGGGAGTGATGTGATTTCTATGCACATTGATGTAAATGTCGTTACTGAGTTACATTTTTCTTTTTTAAGTATATTTTATTGACTATGTTATTACAGTTGTCCCATTTTTTCTCCCCTTTATTCTCCTCTGCCCTGCACCCCCCTCCCTCCAGTATTCCCTGCCTCCACTTAGTTCATGTCCATGGGTCATATATATAAGTTCTTTGGCTTCTCCATTTCCTATACTATTCTTAACCTCCCCCTGCCTATTTTGGGCCTACCAATTATGTTTCTTATTCCTTGTACCTTCCCCCCATTCTCCCCTTCCTCCTCCCCACTGATAATCCACCATATGATCTCCATTTCTGTGATTTTGTTCCTGTTCTAGTTGTTTGCTTAGTTTTTGTTTTTATATTTTTTAGGTTCAGTTGTTGATAGTTGTGAGTTTGTTGTCATTTTACTCTTCATAGTTTTTTATCTTGTTCTTTTTCTTAGGTAAGTCCCTTTAACATTCGATGTAATAAAAGCATGGTGATGATGAACTCCTTTAACTTGACCTTATCTGGGAAGCACTTTATTTGCCCTTCCGTTCTAAATGATAGCTTTGCTGGGTAGAGTAATCTTGGATGTAGGTCCTTGCCTTTCATGACTTTGAATATTTCTCTCTAGTCCCTTCTTGTGTGTAAGGTTTCTTTTGAGAAATCAGCTGATAATCTTAAGGGAACTCCTTTGTAGATGTCTCCTTTTCTCTTGTTGCTTTTAAAATTCTCTCCTTCCCTTTAACCTCAGGCAACTTAATTATGATGTGTCTTGGTGTGTTTCTTCTTGGATCCAACTTCTTTGGGACTCTCTGAGCTTCCTGGACTTGCACGTCTAGTTCCTTCACTGGACTGAGGAAGTTTTCCTTCATTATTTGTTCAGATAAGTTTTCAATTTCTTGTTCCTCCTATTCTCCTTCTGATAACCCTATGATTTGGATGTTGGAATGTTTAAAGTTGTCCCAGAGGTTCCCCAGCCTCTCCTCACTTTTTTTTTTTTTTTTTTTTTTTTGGTTTTTTT
>PVIA01009074.1:0-30046 GCA_004024845.1 Tonatia bakeri | reverse complement strand
CTGTATATTTTCCTTTATTACACTTTGTATGGCCTCCATTTCTTCCTTTATTTTACGACCACGTTCATTTCTGTGAGTACTGATGTTTTGAACCCTGCATCTAATAGGTTGTCTATTTCCTCATCACTTAGTCCTTTTTCTGGAATTTTGATCTGTTCTTTCATTTGGGCCATATTTCTTTGTCTTGGTACACCTGATACATTGTAAAGCGTTCACCAGGTGTTCACCAGGCAAGGGGCAATCCAGGTGCCTGTGTTTTGGTGCTGTCTGTGGGGGAGAGGTTAGAGAAAGAACAATGCAGCTTGCTCAGCTCTCATCCTGCTTTCCATCACTTCCCTGCTACTCACAAGTGGGTTGTGCTTTCTCAGCTGCTGATTCCCAGGTGGGTGGGTTTATGTACGTTTTAGGACTCCACAAGTTTCTCCAAGGGACTCTCCTGTGAGACAGATTGTCTCCCGCCACTGCAACCCCCACACGTTTTTACAGCCAGAGGTTTTAAGTCTTTATTTCCCCCATGCTGGAACCCTGGATTGCGTGGTTTGTCTAACTCCCCATTTGTTCCTCCTGGCTTATCTACATGTGAATGTGGGATATCCCAGTCTGCCAGCCACCACCTTGACACGCATCCTCTCCATCCAGGCTTCCTGTCTCCACCCTCCTACCAGTCTGGATAAATATTTCTTCTTTAACTCTTTGGTTGTAGGACTTCCATGCAGTTTGATTTTTTTTGGAAGTTCTGATTGTGTTTTGTTTTTAAATGGTTGTTGTGCTTCTTTTGGTTGTGCAAGGAAGCAAAGTGTATCTATCTGCCTACGCCTCCACCTTGGCCAGAACTCCACGGAGTTACCTTTTCACATGTAATTTTGTGATTCATGTGCGTGCCCTGTGTAGGGTAAATCGAGGCAGTCTGGCTTCCTCACCCAGGTGTGTGGGTAACTAAGGGAGGCAGTTTTCCCATAACTTTGAATGGGCCTGATAAGTAGTGTTCTCATAGCCTTGAGACAGGGCCTGATAAATGGTTCCCATAGCCCTGAGTGGGCTAGCATGTGCAGTCTGAAGCTCTGTTGGTACCCTGCTGGCTTTGTCTGTATTCTCGTATTTAAGGGCATAGGGACTCCCACTGGGTTCCACACAGAGGGTAGATGGCATGCAGGGACATGCACGGGGACACACAGCTTGCAGCATGCGTGGATCACCCACCCTTGAATAAGAGCATGCCAGACATGCCCATGGCTCCGTGTATGTTCTTCTACCTGCCCGAATCTTGTGAACCTGTCTAGCCTCGAATGGTCACGACACACCCTGTAAACAATGTTCCCAAAAGAATAATTTCAGACCGTGAGTGGATTATATGTAAGTTTTCCATCATGATTTCATGTAAAACAGTGACATCTAAAGTGTGGTGTGTGCACTTTCATCAGCCCTTAGAAATTTAGACTCTCACTAACCAGAATCTCTATGTTGGCATGAGTTCACATATCTATGTTTTGATAAGCTGTCTCAGTGATTCAATGTATGGTAAAGTAGGAGAACCTCTAATGCAGATATAATGGCATCTCAGTTCCTCATCTATCAATGCTGATTCAGACTTTGTATTAAAAAACCATGGGAAGATCTGGTTTTACCCTTTCCCTCATGGACACCAAAAATAAATAACCAGATGCCCTTAGAGAATAAATGAATCACTCGCTGCTATTGTGTTCAAAGTACTTCTTCATGGGGAGCTAGCCAGTCCTTTAGCTTTTGGGTTCTGAGTGTAAGTATTGGCTAAATTCTGGAAATAGGCAAGGGATTGTGACAATCCAGTGGGGCAAATGACTTCAGCCTAGTGCTTATCCTTTATTAAAAATGTTTTTTTAGTAAACTTACAGAGCTGTGTCACCATTACCACAATCCAGTTTTAGGACATTTGTATCACACCCCCAAATTCCCTTGAGACCATTTGAAGTCAATTCTCACTTCCACCTCTAGTCCCGGAAAACTTCGGAGCTGCTTTATTTCTCTATAAATTTGTCTCTTTGGTCATTTTATGTAAATGGAATCATTCAATATGTTCGTGTCTGGCTTCTTTCAATTTGCATAATGTTTTGAGGTTCATCCATTTTGTGGAGTGTAAACATTTTGTTCCTTTTTATTGCCGAATAGTACTCCACTGCATGGATATCACATTTTGTTTATGCATTCAGCAGCTGATGGATATTGTGAGTAGTATTGTGATGAACATTCATGAATAAGTCTTTGCGTGGGCGAGTTGTTATTTCTTGTGGGTAGAAACATAGTGCAATTGCTGAGTCATATGATAAGCTTACATTTAAACTTTCAAAGAAATTACCCAGCTTATTTACAAAGTGTCTCTAGCATTTTACATTCTGACGAACAGTGTATGAGACTTTGCAACTCTCTGTATCCTTGCCTACATTTGGTATTGTCTTTATTTTTAATTGTAGCTATTCCAGTGGCTGTGTAGTAAATTCTCCTCTGTTTTTAAAATTTTCACTTCACTAATAACTAATGATCTTGAGTACTTTTTATGTGGTTATAGTCATTTGTATGTTTTCTTTGGTAAAATGTCTATTCAAGACTATTTTTATATTTAGTTGTATATCTTCTTGTTGAATTGTAAGAGTTCTCTATGTATTCTCAGTATAGATCCTCTACCAGATATATGATTTACAAATATTTTCTCTTGATCTGTGGATTCTTTTTTATTTTTAATGGTGTATTTTAAGCACCAAAGTTTTTGAATTTTAAGAAATTTCAATGATCAGTTATTTTCAGTTATAACTTATGATCATACTGAATAACATTTTGCCTAATCAATGTCACAGAAATTATTCTCCTGTGTTTTCTTCTAGAAGATTTATAGTTTTATCTCTTTTTGTCAGTGATCCATTTTTGAGTTGTCTGTGTGTGAGCTAGTGAAATGACTATTAATGGTGTTGCTAAAGGGTTCATATTTTAAGTATACAGTCCATCCAGAAAAAGTCCAGTCATTGTTAATATTATGAGAATAGTTTTTGTGGCATTAACGTAACCTGGCAGCCAAGGAGAGTGGACTGGAATGTGCATGTGTGAACAATGATGATGTCACTGTACTAGTCAGTGGGGCCAGTAAGACACCACTGAATCAACATGTGTACTGTGTAGCCATCACATTCAAAATGACTGAGTGAGTAAAGCAATGAATCTGCATTAAATTTTGTATAAAGCTTGAATGTCCTTCTGCCGAAACTATTCGGATGATTCAGAATGATTTGGGGGATGATGCAATGACTGCAGAGGAAATAAAAGTGTGTCACAAATGCTTCAAAGATGGTCGAGAATCTGTTGAAAGTGATCCACATTCTAGAAGGTGTGGAACAAGCAGAACACCTGAGAATGTAGAATGTGTGTGGGCTACAATCAACAAAGATTGGCAACTGACAGTGTAAGAACTAGAAGCTGATCTGGGGATCCCCAAAACTACTGCATCTGAGATTTTGATGCAGAATCCTGGCATGAAATGTGTCATGGAAAAATTCATTATGTGGCTTCTACTACCAGAGCAGAAGGAGCATCATGTAGTTGCTAATGACTTGATTCAAACCACTACATGAACTGGATTTCCTCAAGAAGGTCGTAACCAGAGACAAATCATGGGTCTGCAGCTGTGATCTGGAAACAAAGGCCCAGTTGTCCCAATGGAAGCCACCTGGTTCTCCACACATGAAGAAGGCATAGCAAAGTCACAGCAAAATCAAAACCATGTTTTGAACAGTGGTAGAGATGCTGGGAGAACCGTGTGAGGTCCCAGGTGCCTACTTTGAAGGGGACTAAGGCATCATTGTCCTGTGTACAATGGTTTTTGTATCTTTAATAAATGTCTCTATTTTTCATAGTGCATGGCTGTATACTTTCTGGATAGACCTCATCGTATATGTTTTTAAAGACATTCAGTTGCCCCAGAAGTATTTGTTGAAGAGAATATGTCTTGGCACCTTTGTCAAAACACTATTGAATATTAAGGTAAGGGTTATTTCTAGATTCTTAGTTCCACTGATTTCTCTGCCTCTATGCCAATACCATACTGTCTTGATTACTGTAATGTTATGGTAAGTTTGGCAATCAGGTGAGTAAGACCTCCAACTTCGTTGTTTTTCAAACAAATTTTTTTTTTGGCTATTCCCATTGCTAGTAGAATTTCAGATAATTCTGCAAGAAAGGTTCAATCTGTGATACAACCATATTAGGAATGGAAATACAGTATTTTGTAAATATATCAACTTGAATGGATATGTAGGGGCTTCTGTCAGCAGTGGGGGAATCTAACAAATGACATAGGACAGTATTTTCTGATTTTTAACTTATGCTAAGTTTTTTCACAATGTCTGAGAAAATTTTGAGAACTCAGAAGCCTGCATATGATTGATAATTTTAATAAATCTGTTTTTGAATTTTTATGCATATCTCTGCTGACTTGAATTTCTCTGTGGATACAGCTGCAAGTATATGTGCAAATACTTAACTGTATTAATCGAGTCTTCTTGTTGAACCAATCATCCTTGATACCCTCTGTTTAGTCCACTGACACTTCTTGTCTTTGTTATTGATTAACTGAATTCATCAATAAATTCTAAAAACCCTTCTTCAGTTGTATAATTTGACTATAAAAATTTTATAAATGACTTTATTCAGATTGTATCAAACAAAAAATATTTCCTGACAGTACAATGTTAGTGGATTCATCAGTCTGCAGAGAATTGTATTGACTTTGTCATTCTCTGTATAATAATTGTTGCTTTACTTTCTGTTCATATCTATAATCCTACAATGAACTCTATTATTTGACAAAGGTACGTTATCAATCATTTCACTTGCTTTGTCCCTAATTATTGCTTTGCCAGTAGGATTCTGTATATTTCACCAATTACTTCATGCCATAAAACTTTTGTATTCTTATCCTTATTACACAGCATGTTAGTTTCTAGGATACTTGAATGTCCTATTTTGCTTCCGAATTTCTGACAGTTTCTCATAGCTTTCTTTGTATGTGTCAAAATGACACCAGTGTTTCTAAACACAACACATAATGAAATAGCTGGCAATGAAATTGCAAATTGTAAACAAGTTTCTTCATATTTTTGTAATATTTTGTTGTTAGTGGTGAAGCTGTTATTTCTATAATACTAACAGGTGAGTGAGTCATTAATGTGGCTTTATTAGTATCACCATTATTACTCATATTTGTTTTAAATATTTTTATTATGCTTAAAATCTTTTTAAACTTCTTAATCATCGTAATACCAATTAAAAAACAAAGAGCCCAGATTATAATTGTAATATTATATATTCATACAGTAAACTGTGATTGACATCCAGAAGTGATTTATTGATATATTGCTAAAGCATATATTATGATGGGAATGGAAACTTGGTGTATAAGAATCTACATCAGCTATCTGTACATTCATACCGTCCTTACACCCAGAGCAGACATTTTAATTAATGAAGGTTTGAACCATTCTTGGATTTGTTTGGCAAGCAGTCTTAGCTGTGCAAAGTGGATTATAATGGCACTACCTATTTTGGATTTACTGTAATAATATCTACAACAGCAAGTTTTTCTTCTAGTTAATCTGTTTCCTAATCAATGTTAAAAGTAGATAGGTATTAAAATGTTAAAAATATATAACTAGTAAAGTGTTCAAATGCTAACTAAAAACCGTCTAGTGGTGGCACACATGGCACAGTTTGGTAAACACTGTCTTGTCCTAAAATGTCAGCACCTTGAGTCGTCAAGGTTCTAAACAAACCCACTGACTTTAAGTCAACTGACCGCTTACACTGTGCCCTTCAAAGGTATAAACTGTTATGAAAAAAACCTGTCAATATTCTTGGTTCTTGCTTCTGAATCTAACTTTTTAAAAACAAACAGTTGGTATTATTAATAGATGAAAGAGGCAAAGAAAAAAAATTGGTTAATAAAACCTCCTCCACTTTCTCCTCTACATCCTTCTAATTGTGAAGTGGCCATGGGTGTTAAAAAAAAGAAGCTGGAGCAATATGGACTCCAATCCGAGTTTTTTAGCTGAGAACTCTCAGGTAGTTAAACCATTATACATACCGTTTCCTCCCACGTACATTAAAAATAATTATATCTATTTTGTAGGATTCTTGTGAGGCTTTAATAAAATATCAAATGTAGCATGCCTGGCACAGCACTTGGTGCCTAGATGTTCAAAGTATTAAAAATACTTTTAATTAATTAATTTTTTACTCTGGGCTAATCCTAAGTTCCATATACTTTTCATGCTACTGTAGAAATGAAATTACATTATTTGTAAAAGTTCTCTAGGCTACCTCTGTGAAAAGTAAATAAGATTTTCTTTAAAAATTCTAAAAGCACAACAAATCTAAGGAGACAAATAATGGAAAAATTTAAACATCACTAAAACATAGTACTTTAGTCACAGAGTTAGAAAAGCCTAATAATATTACAGTTGATCCTTGAACAACATGGGTTTGAACTGCATGGGCCCAATTACGTGCAGATTTTCTTTTAAATTTTTATTTTAATTATTGTTCAAGTATAGTTTCAGATTTTTTTCAAAGATTTTATTTATTTATTTTTTAGAGGGACAGGGAGGGAGAAAGAGAGGGAGAGAAACAACCCTGTGAGAGAGAGACATGGATTGGTTGTCTCTTCTAAGCACCCCAACCTCATACCAAACTGCAACCCAGGCTGGTTCCCTGACTGAGGGACAACCAGTGACCTTTCACTCTGCAGGACAACACCCATCCCAGCCACAACTGTCAGGGTGCAGATTTGTTTTCAATAAATACAGTTAGCCCTTCATATCCACGGATTTCACATCTGAGGATTCACCCAACCAGTGATGGAAAACAACATTTTCGCATTCTCAATTGCAGATTCCCATTGGCAGATTGAATATAGTTTTTGTTTTCTCATTTTTCAATTACAGTTTACATTCAATATTATTCTGTAGTGGTTTCAGGTGTGCAGCATAATGTTTAGACAGTCATATACTTTGAAAATACTGTTTTTGATCGAGATAGGTTGAGTCCACAGATGGGGAAGGGAAAGGCTGACTGTAGGAGCAGAGGTCATGGGAAGATCTCCAACCCTGTTGGAGTCAGTGCTGCTAGACCCCGCGTTGTTCAAGGGTCCGCTGCCCTTTAGATGATGGGCGCTTTGAGATCATCAGACGAAATGCATTGTAGAAATAAGGTGGCATTACTTTTAATTTTACTAAGCCTTGCCAAACAATTTTTTTTTAAATTATAGAATCAACCATGTAGCTCAGGCTTCCTATCACATTGTCCCTTACAGGGGTGTCCAACCCGTGTCCCAGGATGGCTATGAATGTGCCCCAACACAGAATCATAAATTCACTTAAAGCCTTTTTTTTCCTCATCAGTTTTCATCAGTGTCTGTGTATTTAATGGGTGGCCCAAGACAACTCTTCTTCTTACAGTGTGGCCCAGAGATGCCAAAAGGTTGGACATCTCTGCTAGAATTTGCACAATTTCTCTTGATGTATTAGCAAACTTGAATCATACTATATAACATTATGGTTCCCAATTATGAAAATGCAGTATTATATTCTATAATTGGTGAACCTGGAGATAAATAATATTATATTTTGTTGTTATTCTTGTTATTTTCCTCTCCAAGAAAAAAAAAGAGTCAAAATTTATTTGTATTGGAAATCAGGAATAAATTTCTATAGCATGTGGTTTAGTGGGTGATTATTTTTTTAAAGAGATAGGTTACCTGTAGCAATGGGTTGTTGTTCCAATTCCATTCTTTATTTTTACTCTTTCTGTTCATGGGCTCTTTAACTCATCACAGATATTATGGAATAAGTGCAGAGCAAAGGACCTTGACCACAAAATGTTAGAAATGTAAGAAACCAATGAAAATATCTTGACACCATTCAAAGACCATTGTTTCCTACAGGTGTTTATGACATGTAGTAACACAAAAAGAATGTCAACCTTATGGAATAGTGACTGAGTGCAGTGAACATGTGTTTGATTCAAATCATGTGTCTTTTCAGGGGGTTGATCAGAGTTACTGTAAAAACTGAAATGGATTCACCAGACATGTTTCTTTTCTTTTCTTTTTTTTACCCCAGCATCCATCAAAGATTATTGGGCATTTTATTTTTTTTAACATTTTTTTAATTTTTTAAAAATGATTTTATTTATTTATTTTTAGAGAGGGAAAGAGAGGGAGTAAGAGGGGGAGAGAAACATCAGTGTGTGGTTGCCTCTCATATGACCCCTACTAGGGACCTGACCTGCAACCCAGGCATGTGCCCTGACTGGGAATTGAAATGGCAACCCTTTGGCTTGCAGACTGTTGCTCAATCCACTGAACTACACCAGGCAGGGCATTTTCAAATTTTTTAATTGTATTTTTTTCATTGCCATTTAGACCCCATTTATTTTATTTTTAGACTATTTAAAAATTTTAATTATTTTGAAATTTAAAATGCATATTAGTACAAAAGCAAAATGTGTTTACTGTACAAAAACTAAACAACTGAGAAAAATATATTTTGTACTGTGTGTTGAAAATTCTTCTGTATAAATGATAGTGTCCTAAAAAGTCTCATCTTTTCTTTTGTGTTTTTGTTTGTTTATAAAGATTTTATATTTATTTTTAGAGAGAAAGAGAGGCAGAGAAACATTGATTTGAGGAATATTGATCAGTTGCCATTTCTACACACCCCAACTGGGGACTGACCAAACCCACTGCAACCCAGGCACGTGCCCTGACCAGGAATCAAACTGGTGACCCTTCACTTTGCAGGACATGGCCCAATCAACAGAGCCACATGGGTCAGGGCTTATGTTTTCTTCTCTAAGAAAGTTATTTAATTCTTATGAAAAAATGCATATTGTATTTTTTATTATTGGGGTCATCATTTTGCACTTTATATTTAAAGTTTCCTGATACATGAAACAAGAAAACAAAGATACAAATATACGGATAAGCAAAACCACCCAATAACCCTACCATCCAGGTGTAATCACTGTTAAAGCATTAGCTATATACCCTTCCAGAGTTTTCTCAATTTTTAAATCACTGACAGAAATAATAAGGCTCTTAAGTTTGTTTATTTGTAAGTCAGGAGTGCATGGGCTCTGTGCATTCTAAAAGTATACCTGTTTTTTTTCTCTACTACTCCACATATTACTAAAATCTATTTTTTTAAAAATTGCCTTTCAGAAGCTCATAGTTAAATGAAGGGATCAGTTGAGCAAATAGCTTATCTTTCATTGTCTACTGTAGGAGCCAGAAAACTGAGCTCAGAGGGATGGGTGGGGTGGGGTGGGGAGGAGCTTTAGAGTAGAGGCGACGATTGAGTCTTGGAATAAGGAACCGAGAGACTGTCCTTCAGGCAAGGCAGAGGAGGCCACTCCTGGGAGGGAATACGTGCGAAGGCTGGGAGAGGATGTAAGCTAGGGAGCCAAAGTAGGTCAAGGTGGTGCATAATGGTGAAAATAGGCCTTGAATAAGGCAGAGGCCTGGCTATGCACAGGTCTGGATGCTCAGATGAGAGTCTGGGCTTTGTCTGGTAGCTCATGGGAATCCATTTAAGAAGTGTGTGAGTGTGAGTGTTTGTGTGTGTTTGTGTGGGGTATGTCTGGGTACTATAAGAAATACAAATATGTCTCTATATGGTGTCTCAGTTTGGTCCCTATAGACACAGCCTAACACACGGATTCTTGGTAATCAGGGAAGAATGATAAAGTGAGAGGAAAAGCCTAGGGGTGGCTGTGGACTCACAGGATATTGGTGTCTATCTGATCCAAGGGAGAAGCTCTGGAGCACAAAGTGCGCCTCAGAATTAGTCCCACCCTGAGGCAAGGGGTGGGCCTTTAGGCCCTGTCAGTCACTGGACATGTGTCAGGTGGAGGTAGGGGTGGTGAGGGAGGTGGTGGACTCTCCAGGGCTAGAACTGGACAAAAGCAATTCTCAGAAGAAGGGGGCATTAGTGAGCATTCACTGCAGCTAGTAGATGAGTACATAAGCAGGTAAGTTGGAGCAGAAAATCAACTACAAACACTACAGAGATCTGTAACATAACTGCACATGTGGATTCCTAATAAACATTTCTGGCCCCCGTTTTTGAGAGTCTAGAACTATGATCTGCCTATGTCTTTCTGATTGGGAGAGTCCTAGGGTCTTGACAATCAACTATTTTATATTGATAGAATGATCCTTCCTGACCCAAGATAGTTTTATCTTCTTTCCAGTAGGTCACAAGGGAGAATTTGCTATCTACAAGGAGATACTTAGAATTGGAAAGATTGCATTTCAACATCTAGGAATGATAAATAGCAGTGGAGGAGTAAAGATTTCTATAAGGCATCAGCACATGGCTTTTCAAAGAAATATAAGGGTAATTGTCAAATGAATGGCTGTGACTTCAGTTAGACTAGATCCACTTCTTTGCTTATTTAGAAAACTCCCTCTGGCCTCATCTCAAAACTCTTGAAGAATATCATCAGCTTCACCTGCATTAGCTTACCTGTAGTGCATATGGAATATGGGCATGAAAGCAATGACGGCTGTCTCTCAACATGAGGTGCCCATTGTAGGGGACCATTCTGTGTGTCTGGGCCCAGCTCCCAGTGGAAAGCAAGGTTCGATGCATAGGACCCACGCCCATGGATAGGTTCTCTCATGGGGAATCAGGCCTGCAATGTACCTACGCTGCTTTGAGACTTGCGTTTGCTAAAACTCTCTCACCCTGAATTGAGACAGCAAAATGCTTACTATAACTTCCTAAAATCCATGCTAAACCTTCCAAGGACAAATGTAACCAGTTCAACTACTTTTCCCTTTTCATTTGCAAATATCCTTCATCTGTGATGTGATTAGCAGCATTGGCTCCTTTGTTTTCTGTAAAAGGTAACCACCTGTGCCTAGTAAATGAGGACCATCATGTAACTGCAGAAAAAGAAATAAAGGCCTATCATGGTGGAGGCAGTAGCTTTTGGCTCCCCTTGAGAGAAAAAGTCATGCTGTCCCTTTTTCTCCACAGGACTCTGTAGTCTGTGTGAATGTCTCTCTCCTATTCACGATGTGGCAGACCCCATGAGCCGGGGTCCACATCAGCCCATTATTCATTCATTCCTTCATTTAACAAATACTATGTGGCATGCAGTATTCCAGGTGATCGGCATATTGCAATGAAGAGCAGAAAATCCCTGACTTTTGGGATCTTCCATTTTAGATGAGGGTCATAAAGGAAAAACTTATTCATGGCGTTTGTTGAAGATTGTAAGGCATTCTTTATTCATCTGGGAGGTGGGCGCTATTTCAAGGTGATTATGTAATAGAGGATAGAGATTGGATTCAACTTCAGCTCCAACAAAGACAAACGGATTTATATCCAAGAAGCAGGGTGGGGATCAGTGGATGAGAAATTACTAAGAGGAAAAGTTAAGGGAATTCTTGCTAGACCGATTCAACAGATACTTGCTGAAGGCTGGCCAAGGTAATAAAATATTGGGAATAAGTGATTTTTACTAAACTGAGTTAGTAGGAAGAATTTGCTTAAACTGTATTCTACAGGCAGAGAGAAAGAAGTCCAAGGTTTGGCCTAGTCAAGCAGAGAGCTCAGAGGATGACAATTAAAGTTAGGTCAAGTAGAGAGGCTTTGTCAAGGGGAGGCAGAGCAGACAGACTATAAATAAATAATTAAGGAACATGGATGTCAGCTTGTCATAAATTCAATAGTACGAAATAAAGCAGTATTAAGTAGATAGGGAGTGCCAGCGTGTGGAGGAGTGGATGTGGGTTTCTATTTTAGGGTGATTACAGAAGGCATCACTTATAATGTGGCTTGGAGAACACAGGAGACTAACAATGTTCAAGTAAGAGTGTAGCAGTCAGAAGGAACTGCTGTGCAAGGGCCCTAAGGTTGAAGTGCTTGGAGCATCTTTGAGGAACCGCAAAAGGTACAAAAGGCAGAGTGACAGAAGATGAGATCAGAGAGGTGAAAGTGGGGTGGGATGGGTGTCATGTGGGTCCCTGGAGGCCACTGTAGGGCTTTTGTCTTTTACTCTGAATGATATGGGAAGCCTTTGTAGTGTCATGAGCAGAGAAGTGATAGGTCCGGTTTATGAGTCAACCTAATTGGATGATGTATTCAGGGCTGGCTACCTAATTTAGAGGACCCAGTATGAAATGAAACTGCATGACCATTTGTTCAGAAATTATGAAGAATTTCATGATCGTGACAGCAGAACATAAAACTGAGCATTGGTCCTTTCTGAGTGTAGGGCCAGTGTTTCTGCACACATCACATAGCCACAATGCTGGCCCTGGGTGTGTTGAGTATAGACCCCCAGGAGTGAAGGGCAGAGGCAGTGAGACCTGTAAGGAGGCAATGCGATAATCCAGAGTGGAGGGAATGATGGGTTAGGCTAAAGATGTAGCTGTGGACATGGTGAGGAGGATGCATACACTTTTTTTTTTTCTAAGGTAAAGCTGCCAGGGTTTGCTAATGGATTGATTGGAATTTATAGAGGTAGGAAAGAGGAGAAATAGTTTTTTGGGGTAAATCAATGGTTCATATTTGGGGTTCAAGGTGTCATTAGAAATCAAGTAAAGATCACATGTAGGTAGATGAATATCCAAGTCTGGAATTGAGGGCAGAGATCCAGACTTTGGATCCAAATTTGGGCCTGTCATCTCCATAAGAAAGCATATAAGATAAGATAAAGAGTGGATGTATAGGAAGAAGGACAAGAATTAAGATATAAAACATTCTGCTATTTAGAGATCAGGGACATCAGGAAGAACAAACAAATGAGAATTTGAGCAGCGAATGAAAATATGGTGATCCAGAAGTCAAATGAGAAAAATGTGTCCAGAATAATGTATAAATAGTATCAAATGACACAAATAAGTTGAGTACTGAGCCGTGACATTAAATTTAGGTACATGGAGGTTGTCAGTGCACTTGGTAGGAACCATTTTGGTTGAATGGTGAAGATATAAACTTCTCTCTTCTCCACATCCTTTCCAGCACTTGTTGTTTGTTGGTTTATTGATAATAGTCATTCTGACCTGTGTGAGGTGATGTCTCCTTGTGGTTTTAATCTGATGACTAGTAACATTGAGCATTTTTTTCATGTCTATTGTCCATTTGTATGTCTTCTTTGGAGAAGTATCTATTCAGGTCCTTTGCCTATTTTTTAAAATTGGATTATTTGTCTACTTGGTGTTAAGTTGTGGAAGAAATTAGCCAAAGAACATATATGCATATATGCAAAGCTCATGGGTATAGACAACAATGTGGTGAAGGCTGGGAGGGAGGGGCTTGGTGGAGAGGGGCCAAAGGGAGAAATGAGAAACTTCTGTAACAAGGTCAACAATAATTTTTTTTTAATGATGGAAATTTCTCTAGAGTGGAAACAGTTTAGAATAAAGGAGAGAAACAACTCTTTTAAAAGTTTTTTTTTTTAAAGAGAACCTAGGAATGAATGGTAACTGGAGGAAAATGTGGGGTCAAGCAATTGTTTGGGAGAAGTTGAAGCATATTGTTATTGTGGGAATTACCCAGTAGAGAGGACACATTGATGACAGATGAGCAAGAGGGGACCACTGCTAGAGCAAGGTTCCTGAGTAGATGAGAAGTGGTGGGTCCAGGGCACAAGGGGGGATGGCTTTGCATCAAAGCACAAACAGTTTATTTACACTAATGAGAGGGAGAACAGAAATATGAGTCCAGGTCAAAAAAGATAGGTAGATGTTATGTTGGGAGGATATAGAAATTCTGTTCTTATTAATTCTGTGTTTTTTCAGCAACATGGGAAGTATATTCATCAAAAGAAATTCAGATTCATCAACAGGATAAAAAACTTGGTGTTTAGTCTAGTTTCAATCAGAAAGTACGCTAGTCACAAGCAAAAAGCCATATGAATCCAAATGGGCTGAATCTGAGGTTTCAAGAGAGAGATTGGTTTGGATGGAATTGGGTACCCCCCTTTCCCAATTTCATATGTTGAAATCCTAAACACCCCCCCCCCCCCGCCATGTAATGGCATTTGGAGAAAAGGCCTTTGGGAGGTAAGTAGATTTAAACGAGGACATGATGGTATGGCTCTCATGCTGGTATTAGTGCTCACACAAGAAGAGACACAAGAGAACTGAGACCAAAGGGCAGGGAACCTTCTGTTTCTCTCCTCAAACTGAGGACACAGGGGAAGGTGGCCATCTACAAGCCAGGACGCGAGCTCTCACCAGAACCTGACCACTGTCGGCAACCCAATCTTGGACTTCCCAGCCTTCAGAACTGTGAGAAATAAGTTTCTGTTGTTTAAGCAACCAAGTCTATAGTATTTCCTATGTCACCCCAAGCAAACTAAGATAGAAATAGAGATACGAAGTAGCTGTCTAGTTCAGGAACAAAGAAACAGGAATGTGTTAAAATTAGAATTTCTAGTTAACACTAAGGAAAAATTTGAGATCAGAATCGATAGATTTAGGGTGAGGCTTGTCAGCCTGAGAATGTTTTTCACAAGTTACCTTTGTCTGTGCAGGTACAGAGTCACAGATAGTCATTGTTTACTGCTCATGTAGAAAGAGTGGATGAGAACAGGACAACTAAGCAGTTGTTACACGTCTAGTCACATTGGAGAAATATAGGTGGTGAGAGTAAACAAAGAAGAGGCCATGAACCACAGTCCCAAACTTGATAGCAGAGCAATATCTGTGGTTACATGAAAACAACAAATAGCCTTGATCAGCAGACTTTAAGACAAGGAGCTTCAATGTCAGATGCCCTGAATCCAGAGAAGCATGGATAATGGATTACTTGCTCAATTTTCATCTCCTGTTTGGCATATGCTCTAGACTTAATCACAAATATGTCTAAGGCAGAGTCATAAACAGTGTCAAGTGCTGAGAATCTCTAACCATTAACATTAATCTAAAGGTGAATCTTCATAAATACAGTTAATCCTCATTATTCACACATTCCATATTTGTGAATTTACTTGCTCACTGAAATTTATTTGTAATGCCAAAACTTATACTGTGCTGTTTTGTGATCATTCATGGACATGAACAAAATGATGAAAATGTGAGTCGTCTGACATTCATCTTCCCAGCTGAGGTCAATCAAGGTGATGATCTGCTGTCTTGTTTTATCACTTATATTGTAAACAAGGCTATGTTTTTGGTGGTTTTGTACTTTTTGTTGGTGGTTTTACTATTTAATATGGCTCACAAGTATAACGGTATTGCTACACACTCTTGGCTGGGATATACCTTGTGGAGAAAGTATGCGTGTTGCATAAGCATTGTTCAGCTGAGTTACAGTGCAGTTGGCCATGGGTTCAATGGTAATGAATCAACAATATATGCTAAATAAGGTGCCTTTAAGCAAAAAATAAAAAAACCCTAAAACAAAAAAAAACCAACAAAAACACAAAGAAAACACATAAAACAAGTTTATTTATTGATTAGCTATGATGAAAAGTTTATGACCAGAGATCTGCAGGAACTTAACCCTCTGAAGCAAAGGTTCAGCATTTGCTAATTTGGTGTTCACAGAGACTTTATAGAACATAACTATCACAAAAAATGAGAACCGATTGTACTTTTGTTATTCATATTAACATTTTCATCCAGCTATTAATACTAAAATTTTCAGAAACACTGAGCTTTGGTCTGCCCCATCTCCACCGCCCACCCACTAGGACTCATACCATCATCTTTCCCTGCCCTTTGGTTTTGTGGGCTTCGTGTGCCCAATCCTGTAATTACCTTCCCACCCCAGCAGATCTCTTCCTGCTTCTGTAAACACTGAATATTCATCATTGCCATCTAGCTCTGGAGCCCTCACTGAAGTTTTATGACCCTACTCCCCCACCAATAGCCTTTTTAAAATAAGCCATGAGTGATTCATCTCTTCTGTGTTTTTGCCCTTAGGATTTTCTAGCTGTTCCCCCACCTAGCCCTTCCCCAATGCCTGTAGAACCCACTTACCACCTTTGATGACTTTTGTATGTGTTAACTTGGCTAGGATAAAAGACTGTTTCCAGAATTCTCTAGAAAGTATATTTATGGTTAGGAAGTAGAAGAACTGCAATTTTGTAGCTTACACATATTTTATTCCAGCTATTCACTGAACCAATAATCTAGGTTCTGCTCTGAAGTGACTGAGCAGATTTGATTAAAATCCCTAATCAGTTTACTTTAAGTTAATCAAAATGAGGACTATTCTAGGTGTACCTAACTTAATCAGTTGGAGGGTCTTTAAAAGAAGGCTTGGGGGCCCTGGCTGGGTGGCTCGGTTGCTTGGAGTCTTGTCTTGTGCACCAGTGGGTTGTGGGTTTGATTCCTGGTCAGGGCACATACCTGGGCTGTGGGTTCACTCCCTAGGTGGGCACAAATAGGAGGCTGATGTCTCTCTCATGTCAATGTCTCTCTCTCTCTTCTGTCTCCCAAATCAATAAACATATCCTCAGGTGAGAATTAAAAATAAGAAAAACAAAAAAGAGGTCTTAGGGCTTCTCTGCGGGAGAAATGAGCAGATATTGGGTCTGTAATTGTTCTCCCCTCACCCTGAATCTTCCTTCTATGCACAATAGGCATTGAATGGTCACTGGGAGCTCCAGCCCTGCTTAGGACCTTCCTGTCCTGCCTGCTCTACTGATTTCAGACTTGCTTAGCCAGCCCCCATAATTGCATAAGGTAATTCCTTGTTTTAAAAAAAATCTCTTAACATGTATATATATATCTGCCCCTGCTTCTGCTCTTCTAGTGGAACTCTGAGGACTCCCCACATTGTAAACTGCCCCCCCACCTTCCTTTCCTCTGTAATGTTTTACCTTTCCCATATATTATAGAATAAATATTCAAATCCTGGTTCTGCTGCTTTCAAATGTACAGGTTTAGAAAAATTATGGAACTTCCTGAATCTCAATGCTTTATGTGTAAAATGGGAATGTTAATAGTATATAATTTATAGAATTGTTAGGATTAAATTAGTTAATGTGTATAAAGCACTTAAAAGGCTGCCTAGCATACTGAAAGACATCGGTAAATGTAATCACTATAATTATTATCTAGAGAGTTCTATTCATTTATTTCACATCCCCAGCACTATGGAGCATACAAAGAAAACAGAAGACAGTTCTTTATCTTTAGGATTTTATAATGCGCTTGGAAAGAGAAGACAAACATGTGGAGATTTCTTTTCTTAGCCAAAATTAAAACCAGTAGATATAGTAGACTAGATTGTATTTATAGGAGCAATGGACACATTATGTGAGATGTATAGTCCTCTACAAAAAGGCAGATCTTTAACCCTTTGCTCTTCTCTCTCACCTCTCTTTTTTAATTTTTCCCAGAATAGGGGTTATTAATCTGGGTACTTAGATCCAAGTACTCTAACTGGGTTGTGTACATTGGTAAAGAGTGGTCAGTGTGCATTTCAAGGTTCCATACATGTGAACTCCCCATTCTTCTCCTGCTTCCAAAGTAATAAGTGGACTACTGCAATGAGCCCTGTTTGCACACTGGTGTCAGCTTCCTTTTCCCACAGGGTGACTCCCACAGGGTGACTCCGACATGACAAGCTCTGTTCACACGAACTCTTCTTCTTTTGTATACACTTTAGGTAGTTCACTTTTTTAGTCTGTGTTCTATGTGGCTTGCAAGACAATGGTTATAACATGAGATTTAGGTTTGGAGGTTAAGGACACAGGGAGGCAAGCCCAAATAGCCAGAACTCTCTGCACTGGGGTCTTAATAGCAAGTCTTACTAACAAGAAATAGATGATTTGTTTTGTTTTTCACTGTCTCTTGGGTGTATACATCATCTAGGGATTCATGAGATGGGGAGAGGGCACTGACCAACTCTTTCTACCCTTCCAAGCCTTGGAAACATATACATAGGATAAAAGCTGACAACAATATGTAGTGTGTTATTGTTATTTGTAGTTTTTGGTTCCTTTGGGGAAAATTTAAGTATGCTGAGCCATGGAGCCATGGGTGTTTCTGGATGAGATTTGCATCTGAATCTGTAGACTAAATACAGAAGAGCACCCTCATCACTGTGGGCACACATTATCTAATCCACTGGGGGCCTGAATACAACAGAAAGGTGGAGGGAGGGTGAATTTGTTGTCTACTTTAGCTGAAACCCTCTTCTTCTCTTGCCCTTGGACACTGGCACTCTGGGTTCTTGGGCTTTTAGACTCAGACTGGGACTCTGACTATCAGCAGCCCCCAAACCTCCAGTTCTCAGGTCTTTGGACATGGGCTAAATTACAGTTAAGCTGGAGAACCAGGAAAGCTGGTTCTCCAGCTTAAAGTGGCTGATCATGGGATTTCTTGGCCCACATACCCACATGAGCCAATTCCTATAACAATACATCTCTTCTTAGATTTATTTTATTGGTTCTGTTTCTCTGGAGAACTAATATAATGGTCTAGTACATTGTATGAAGCAATGCTCAATGGGAGGATTTTCTCTCATTTATGTCTTTTAGGATGTTGTAGATTAAATTTAATTGTGTCTTCCAAATGATAGATTAATGTCTTATCCTCTGGTACTTGTGAATGTGACCTTATTTGGAAACAGTGTCTTTGTAGATACAATCATTAAGGGGTGATGCAGACCCCAGCTTGTGGTGTCTGTGACATTGTGGATGGGGGAGAGACATTCACACGGACTACCAAGTCCTGTGGAGGAAAAGGGAGGAAGGCTTTGCTCTCAAGGGGAGCAAAAAGCCATGGCCTCTGCCATAACAGGCCTTTATTTTTTTTTTCTGATCAAATTACATGATAGTCCTCATTTACTATGCACAGGTTGGCTTTAGGTGGTTACCTTTTTTTTTTTTTTACAGAAAACAAAGGAGTCAATGCCGCTAATCACATCACAGAAGAGGAATATTTGCAAATGAAAAATGAAAAGTAGTTGAACTGGTTATACTCCATACTGAGGAGTTTTAGCATGGATTTTAAGAAGTTACTTTGCAGTAAATGTTTGCTGTAAATCAGGGTGAGGGAGTTTTTAGCAAAAGCAAGACTCAAAGTGGCCTAGGCACATTGCAGGCTTGATTTCCCATGGGAGAACTTATCTGTGGGCATGGGTCCTGTGCATCTCTGAGTAGGAGCTGGGCCCTCCCCACACAGAACAGTCTCCTACAAAGGGGAGTTCATATTGAAAGAAGGTGGGTCCTCATTCAAGTGACAGGTATTCTTTTAAGGAGAGGAAGACTTGGAGACACAGTCACACTGGGAAGAAGGCAGACATAGGAAGAGACTGGAGTTATGATGCCAGAAGCCCAGGAACACCAAGAATCACCCCAACCACCAGAAGCTGGAACAAGCAAGGAAGGATTCTTTCCTAGAGCCTTCAGCAGGAGCATGACCCTGTAGACACCTTAATTTTGGACTTCTAGCCTCCAGAATTGTGAGAGAATCAATTTTTGTTGTTTTAAGCCACCCAGTTTGTGTTACTTTGTTATGGCAGTATGAGGGAGCTAATACACAAGTCATCCTTGAGTGTTATTGTAGTACAACAGCAGTCTATTTTCAGCTTGTATGAATCTATCATCCAAACCCAGCTGTTTTTCTCCTTTAGTGCTGGTCATAAAGGACTCCCACCACCCCAGCGCAACATAGGCATGAGCTGAGAAAGAGCTGTCAATGCAATAATAGTAAATGATGTGGAGGTCTGGGCCACCTGTTGGCATATTTTTAATGCCCTCTGGCCATGCTCCTAACTCATCATAACTGATCTAATTTTCATCTTACAGTGGGTTGCAGCTGGGCTGCCTGACCTTATGACTTGATGGGTCTGACAGAATTCAACTCATGATAGGCAGCTCTCGCCATGTGGTCACTTGACATCATATAGTCAGATGTCTTTGCACTACCAGGGCCCAATAGCACACCAGAAGCTTTTCTCAAATGATGTATATTTGTTTGCTGCAGATGGCATAGGCTTGCTCTGAACCTGAGGGTGTCTATGTTGTGATTTTTTGATGTGAACTCTGGCCAGCAGGGTCTGTGTGTTGTGGCTGTGATGAACAAATTCACACAGACTACAGAAGTCCTGTGGAGAAAAGGGATGGCACAGCCACTCTCTGAGTTAGAGAGCACCCTGACCCCTGCCTGGACAGGGGTTTATTGCTTTTCTGGGTACATTACGTTGAGGATGGTCCTCATTTTCTATGCATGGTTTCACTTTAGATGATTACCTTTTACAGATAACAAAGGAGAGGATATTGCTAATTACTACAAAGAAAAAGATGTTTGCAAATGAAAGGTGAAAAGTGGTTGAACTGGTTATACTTCATCCTTGGGAGGTTTAGCACAGACTTTAGGAAGTTACTTTAAAGATATGCAGCAAACATTTGCTTCCTCAAGTCAGGGTGAGACAGTTTTAGCAAAAAGCAAGCCTCACAGCAGCCTAGGTACAATGCAGACCTGGTTCCCCATTGGAAAACTGATCTGTGGGCCTGTTTCCTGTGTGCTGACTTGCTCCCAACGGTTTTCCAAATTAGGGGCTGGGCTACATTTGCCATTGTCATGCAAATCGGTTCCCTATAATTTTTCTATTGTGATTTCCATAACTTCCATGTGTTGTCTTTTTCCATCACAGGTACCTTTAGTAACCTGGGATCTGCTGGGTCATGTGGCCCAAGCATCAGGACTGATTGAACTGCCCTCTGGACCATCTGCAGACACTTTCCTGCCATAGGCTCCACTGAGAGCTGGAAGCTTTTCTTATAGCACAGTGACTAAATTGGAGTGTTATTCATAACTATGGAAAATGCTGCCTCCAGAATTCAGAGGGCTAGCAAGCTTTACGCTTCTTTCTTATTGCGAGGAGGAGCAAGATGCAATAATTTGCCCTTTGCCCCAAATGGATGTTCTTCAATGCCTCAGACCGCTTGCACCTTAACAGCTTCACTGAGGTGAAAGGGTCTCTATTGTACACATTTGCTGTGCTGTTGCCGGTCCTTCTTCAAAGGGACTCAGCCTATCTTTTAATCAATGGGTTTTAGGTCTGAGAATTGGCTCAAGTTTGGAAATGAGGTAAAGGGTTATTAATTTTCATTGGAAAAATTTGTCCCATCTTTCTGCTTATCCACTATTAATCGCTTTTTTAAAAAGATTTTATTTATTTATCTTAAGAGGGGAAGGGAAGGGAAGGAGAGAGGGAAATGGAAGGCGAGAGTGAGAGAAACATCAATGTATGGTTGCCTCTCATGCGCCCCCTATTGGGAACTGGCCTGCAACCCAGGCATGTGCCCTGACTGGGAACTGAACTGCAACCCTTTGGTTCACAGGCCGGTGCTCAATCCACTGAGCTACACCAGCCAGGGATAATCACTTTTGATTCTAAATATTTAGCAATGTTCTTGTTGATTGTCCATTTATCTTATACCTGTGAATAAAATGTTTTATAAGCCATCTCCATAGAACCTTACAAGTCAGGCCCTCCTGGCTGTTATTCCAAACTAGCTGTTCATTATGGCAGTTGTTCTCACCTTGCTTCTGTTGGTAAAGTGCCACCATCTGGCCTGTGCCACTCTAAGATCTATTCCTCGACCCTGTCATCATTACTGACACTAAGGGTTTGGCTGTGTAATAGCATCTCCTCCTGTTAGCCATGGCTGAAGAGACTGAGCTTTCAGAGGTGCTGGTGCCCTTCTCACAAGCACATTTCTTTTGTTTTTTATTCTTTCATAAACAGCATATTCTCTGGGTCCTCCCCTAGAATGGAGTTGCTGGCCCTAAGAAGTATATCCATTCTTCCATGCTCTGTTCTCTGAGCCTTTTGATTTATTCCTCCACTGTCTGCCCCAGCAGATCTAGCATGTGTATGTCACGTATACATGTATGGGCCATAACTTTCTTCCAGCTGCCAAAAACCTGCCCAGCAAAGGCTAGTAACACCGTCTATGATCTTTGCTAGGGTGTTAAATTCAGGATTGCAGGAGAGTCCTCTTGTACCAATAAATTCTCCCTTATCTATCCTTTGTGTGTGTGTGTATATATATATATATATATATATATATATATATATATATATATATAATTCTGAAATCTCATTTCCTTGTCCCTTACATACTCTTCTGGCTCCTACCAGTTCCTGCCGGGTTGCCTTGCACTCTTTCAGCATACAGTCCCTTTCTGTCTCTTAGCAGGGCCCACAATTTCTCCAGTAGGAGTTATGCTGAGATTTGACCTTAACTAGAGTTTTTTTTATAGAGTTTTTTATAGGTAGGGATAGATGCTGAGAAGTAATGTGTTGTCTTTCAAGAATAGATCTCTCCATCATCTGTGAGCACGGAGGCAAGGCAGCCTTTAATGGGAAGAGGTGAGACACCGACTGGTCCATAGGGCTCATCTAGATTTGGGTTTCAAGGTTCTTAAGACCCAGTTATCCTCATCCGTGGTCCTAGGATCCCACTTCTCAAATGAAGCCTTTTCTCTGGTGTGGCATTGCTGCCAGGGTAAGAGTTCAACTTCTCTGAAGTGTCACTACTCTTACAATTACGTTATTAGGCTGACCTTAGCTTTTCTCCACCTTTCAGTGGGTGATCCACGTCAAAGATTGCACTTCGAGTCTCCTTCTTAGGAGTATTTCTGGTGCCCACCATCTTAGGTTGTGTTTCCTGGAAACAGATCTGAGATGAAAATTTTTGTGTAGGATATTTATTGGTGACTTCCCTCAGAACAATACCTATAAGGAAGTGCAGGAAGCAGAACTAGACAGAAAGAGAAATTCTACTGTGATGAAATTATAGCAGAAGTTTTAGATGATGACCCTTTGGGGATCACTGGTGCTGAGACAGCTCTTCAGGGTTATCCACAAGTCGACACAAGAGCTCTTACACTTTGTATTAACCAGACACTGGACGTAGGCTACCCTAGGGCAGTGATTGTAACTTTGGATGAGATGGGTCCCTTTGATACAGAGCAATTTCAGGCAAGAGATGTGGCTATAAGATATCAGCAGCTAACACTTCAGTACCTTGGCTCTTGTAAGAGCATCTAAACAGTGTACATTATCATCCAGTATAATACATAATACATTTGTACATTTATATAGTATTTATTTTAGGATAATAGTTAGAACAAACTCAGGAGAAAAGGGAATTGTCTTATACATTGTCATATCCTTAGAATTTAGAACAGCATGGCTTAATATTTACTCAATAAGTATTTGTTGACTAAATGCTTGAACTAAATGAGTAATTAAAGCATATTTATAGGTGCCACATTTTGTAAACTGACAATCACTTGGCACATCACAGAGAATACAAATAAATGAAAACATAAATAGGAAAGCATGCTAAAGTACTTTTCTACTCTCACATCCAAGAACAAATCTCTAACATGAAATTTTTTTGTTTTATGAAATAAAACCACTTCTGATGCATTACATGAATTGAATGGTATGGACGATTTACTTGTTATAAACCATGACCTTCCCCTCTGATGTGGATTCCTAGTGAACTGACTTGCCTGTAATACTAAGGAATGTTGAGACAGAGACTATCATTGGGTCAGCTCTTGTGGTTGGATGGATTCACAAAGGCAAATTGGGTTTTGTACCTAGATCTCATTAATATTCACTTTCAATTGCCTTCTGACAGATATCTTTTTTCATTTGTTTTAAACATAGATTTTTTCAAACATTTTTATGATGCTATAAACATATAAAGTCTTCTGAAACAATTTTTTTCTAAACATATTCTACTAACTATTGGCACTCTCCCATATGGAACGAGAAAAAAAGTAAGTCTGAAATGTCATCTTGTCTACTCTTTAAATATTTCTAATACAAAATGTCACAAAAACTCAACATTAGTAAAATATTTATTTTTCCCCATATTAATAACTACCATGTGGGAGTTCAGGTTTACAATTGAAAACAAGTTGGAATTATGAAAAGCAAATATCATGAACAGCAACAATGAAGAGTTCAAAGGGTGTATTCCCCAGCAAAACAAGCATAAACTGGTAAAAAAAAATTTTTTTTTAAATTCAAGTATCTGGTGTACGTGCTGAGGGCATGCAACAAATGAAGAAACATTTATTCAAGAAAACCCAGCCCTGGCTGGTGTGGCTCAGTAGATTGAGTGCCCACCTGCAACCCAAGGGTCACTTGTCCAATTCCTAGTCAGGGCACATGCCTGGGTTGTGGACCAGGTCACCAGTAGGGAGCACATGAGAAGTAACCACAGATTGATGTTTCTCTCCCTCTTTCCCTTCCTTCTCCTCTCTCTAAAAATAAGTAAATAAAATCTAAAACATAAAAAAAAAGAAAGAAAATCTACTACAACTCATTAAGAATAGCAAGGCTTGTGGTATTTGATCCATAACCCATTCTTTCACTCCCACCCACCAGCACACTTCGATTGAAACTCCACAGCATGTGGGTATGGCCAAGAGGAGGTGAGTCCCTCTTTCCTAAAGTCTTAGTCAAGGGATACAGTATCTCACAGGGAAGGACAATCTGCCAGAATTCCTCATACCCTCTTACTCTGAGTTGCAGGGACTACATTTCTGGAGTGTGGCTGAGAGGTCAGGAGTGCCCTTTTCCAATCCAGCCTCCACTCATAGGGAGGATGTTCTACCAAGACATGGCAGGCTGAGAATCTTGGGGCCTGGATTACTTTCACTCCAACTCACTACTCAGTTGGAATTCTACTCCAAGAGAGGCAAACCGAGAAGACCAGAGTCTGGAGCTCCTGCCTAGGACCCAGAGCACTGGCACAGAGATTGTTTTTCCCTAAGGAGGGAGGCAATCCATAAGAACAGACATCTACAAAGCTCTCTTTAAAAAGGGAATGATTTTATTTGAAACACAGTGTGGGGTAGTTCAAGTCTAGGGGTGCTCTGGAAAACCATGTAGGTTTGCATGGTAAACAATTAAGAGGTGGTTGGTACATCTGTAACAGCAACAGCCAAAACCAGAGTCCAGCTACCTTACCAGAAGGAATCAGAGGAAGAGGTGGTTAAGAAGAGCCCTCCTGGGGCCAGAGCAAACCTCAAAAACTACCCTCCACAAGTGTTCCTGAAAAGGGGGCCACATTCACTTAGATCAGACTGTAGAACAATGTATGCCCTGGGGCATTATTAAAAACAATAGTGCAATCAGTCAGTAAGTAATGAAGCAATCAGTCAGCAATTAATGGAGCCTCCAAACTTGGTGTGATGCCAAAGGAGGCAGGCTCTTCACCGAGAGATCAGAGACAGAGAAAGTGAAGAAGCTCTGCTAAGACTGCCGGCATCTCAGGGTGACTGGGTGTGTGCCCAAAGCTGCTCCCTCCAAGGAGCAATATCAGAGGTTTCCCACTGCAGGGGAAATAGAATTCACTAACAGTCTCCGTGCAAGTCATTGAACAAATAAAGAAGCACACTACAAAGACAACAATAATCAAACAAGCCCCAGAGAACAGGAGGGGAATCAATATCCAGTGTTACTACAACATATTACCTAAAACAACCAGTTTCAATAAAAATATGAGACATTCAAGGAATAAGAAAGTGTGATCTGTGCAAAGGAAGACAAATCAGGCAACAGAAACTGCCTGTTACCCAAGGTAGTAATTTTAATCCATATGAAAAAACAAGGAGCACTGGAAAAGGTAATGATGCAATTATAAGACAGTATAAATGCATAATTCTTCTCCCATCCTCTCATTTGAGTTAAAAGCAATTATAAAAGAATATATGTACATAATTCTATTGTTGAGCCTATAACACAGAGAAGTGCGATATATCTGCCAATAAACATACAGCACCGAGAAGGTAGGTGGGAGCAAGGCTGTACTGGAGTGAAAGCAAGACACCAGATGCTAACGCGAATCCACAGGAACAAATGAAGAGAGCCAGAAATGGTAAACAAGAAGGTTAATATAATAAATTCTATAAATATATGCTTGCCTATCTTTTCTCAGCTTCTTTAATAGACATACAATTATATAAATTATATTTATGACAATATAATGTTGGATTCAGAACACGTGTAATAAGCACAACAATCAGCAATTAAATTACTGCAAATCTAATAATACTAATTAGATAAAATATGAACTTATCAGAATTTAAGATATATATGAAAAGCCTTAGAACAACCATCAAGAAATAACTTTTAAAAAAGTAAAAAAGATAATTCAAGACCAGCCATATGAAGATGGAGGGAGAAATTGCAGTGATAAAGCTGTGGGCAGCAAAATGCCACCAACCAGAATGTTACCACACCTCGGTTCACCAACCTCAGTTCTGGAGTTATTGGAAAGAAAGAATTCAGAGCCAAGGCTCAAATACAAGCTAAAGTTTATAGAGGTAGAAAGGCTTGGAAGAAGTAAGCCAGTTGGATGTGTTGAGCTCAGGAAACAAATTACAAAAGCAAAAGAAGAGCCCTTGGAACTTAGGAGAAAGAAAATAAGGATATATGTATTAGGAGGGAAGGAGAAGGGGGAATGTCTCAGGTGTGTTGCAGACAGAGCATGCTGGGGAAGGAAGGAGGTGGGGAAAGGAGAGAGAGAGAAATGAGCTGTGTCCTCCATCCTAAAGGCTTTTAAGAGCAGGGATTTTAGGGGAGGTCTTGGGGAGCATCTCAGTAGAATATTCACCAGCTTTACACGTGTGTCCTTTCAGGGTTTTGGTCTCCGCTAATTGGTCAGTGCCAGGGTGGGGGCAGGGTGGGGGTCATTAGTCATCACATCTGGTCCTGATGTCAGCTGTGGCATTGCCCTGCTTGGCCTTGCTGCTTTTCTGGGTCTGAAGCTGAAACACGACTGAGGCCTAGATGTTATCTCTAGGACTTAATGCTTAAGAGAGTGGTCATGCAAGTGCTTGTATGAGGTTATTTTTCAGCGTACTTGTTCCTTTTCTAAGGGGGTCTACCACATGACAAGTGGTATGAAAGGCCAGGGGTCTAAACTGCATGACCAGCCATATAATAGAGGAGGCTTACCCTGTGAGCAAGGTCTCACCCTACATTTGTCCCTTGCTAGGTACCCAGGGCTTTCCTTCTGGTGACCTTTAGTACCTGGCCTATCATTCCTACTCTGCTCATGTGTAACTGCCTACTACAAAGCTATAGGGCAAGGGATGCCAAGGGCTGCTGCTGGTAACCACAGAAACTAGGAAGAAGCAAGGAAGGGCTTCCCCTGGAGGCTGCAGAGGGAGCATGGCCCTGCTATCACCTTGATCGCGGACTTCTACCTCCCGAGCTGTGAGACAATACATTGTTGTTTAAGCCATTCAGTTTGTGAGAACTTTGTTATGGCAGCCCTCTCAAACTAACACACTGGTAATACTATTTCCAAGTCATAACAACTACTCGTTTTGGGGTTTATCTCCTTCCAGTTTCATCTCTACAAATCTATAAATACGCTTTATATATATATATATATACCTTCCATCCAAATGTTAGAGGCAGGTTCCTCCTAATAAAATTATCCAAAACTTGGAAATAATGCAGAAAAATTACTGTGTGACCTTCCAAACTCACATTAGAGACTGTCTAAAAAACTGTCTGAGTCTTCTGCCATTCTAAGGAAAGGTAATTTTGACTGACTATTTACTATTGACCAAGGCCTAAATTCTATACAGTTACACATTAACTTGATAAGGTACAAATTACTTTTTTTCTCATAGAGATTCAGATGGTTTCCGTCCTAGAGAAAAGATAATCTCTAAAGGTTACAGTTTTCATTACCCTGCATGTAAACTAGCGATTTTATTTCAGCTTTCTTTCTTTTGGTATCTCTCTTTTAATTTCTCATATTCTTCTTTGAAACAGGTTTACCATCCTACTAATTCACTCATTAAGGGGTTTTGAAAATCTTTGATAGCTGTACAGAATATATTTGTATGAGAGTCATGATTTTAACTCTGACATGCCTAGATGGGTAGTTCCCAAACCTCCAGTGTTCACAGAGAAGAAAATTATTAAAATAACATTAAGTTGGGTGACTGAGATAGTGTTTCCAGTTTTAATTTTCCAAGTAATATCAATTGAAAATCACAAACACAGAAAACTGTCAAATATTAATGCTACCATTTCATAAAAGGCAGTGGAGGGCTTTTAAAAACCAAAAGAGTAAAATAAATTATGGTATAAACCACGTAACATTATGAAATTACCCTCTTCTACTTATTTTTCTCATTGCATGGCTAATCTGTGAAAACAAGCATTTTTAGAAAGATGACTGGTTTCCTTCCTACTTGAGCAGTTTCTTTTATTCACACATTCATGGTCTTTCTGTGTCCTAACAAGAACCTACTGTGTGACCCCAATTATATGCCAAGAGCACTAATTATATATAACAAGGAAGCATATTCTATGTAAATAAAAACATGGTTTCTGCAGTTGGGAAAAATATATTCTAGTGGGTAATGATGCATTGAGTAATCACCCAAATAAACATATATTTAAAATTGTGCTACACATTATGAGGATAGAGGATAAGTTTAATAGTGTGAATTGAGGAGCTTATATGCCAGTCACTTCTCATTGAAAACTATTGTGCTAATAGAAGGACCTAGCAAATTATTCTGAGCTGCTTTTCCCAACAAAAGAAAGCCACTTTTTGCTCATTAAAAGCCCAATCTGTGGCCCTGGCTCAGTGGCTCAGTTGGTTGGGGCATGTCCGGTACACCGAAAGGTTGCAGGTTCAATCCCTGGTTGGGGTGTGTATGGGGGTGGAGCAACTGATCAGTGTTTATTTCTCACATTGATATTTCACTCACTCTCCCTTTCTCTCTCTTTCTAAAAAAAAATCAATAAACATATCTTCGAGTGAGGATTAAAAATTTTAAATATGTCACTGTGCTTGGAAGTAGATCACCAAAAATATAATAGACCTTGACTTACATAGCAAACTGGGCTTAAAAGGAACCCTCAAAAAGAGCAGAGACCTCCCCAACTCTCCCTCAGCTCTTCCTCTATGCCTAGAAACAAGGAGCTGGGCACTGAATGGTCTCTTCTGACTGGGCCACCCAAGTAAAGTGCCCTGACTGGAACTGAAACACAACCTTTCGGTGTACAGGGTGATGCTCCAACCAACTGATCCACACTGGCTGTGGCAATTCATCACATTTTGAAGACACACAAAAGTGCTCTATTGCAGTTGATAATAACGTTATGTAGTTAATTGGTTCTAATTAGCTCAGTGGCTCCAAAGACTCGGGCCCTGACCCAAGGCTGTGAAGTAGTCTTACAAAGAAGGAGGAATTATCATGTGCAAATGCCCCTTATTATAAACTTCCTGGAGGTAAATTTTGACTCAATTGAGTAAGTTTGGCAGCTTAAGCTCCAGGAGACTTTGTAAATACATAAGAGAGGAACACTAACTGGCTGGACATTTTACGCTCTCCCACACTATGTCCTGGGAAATTGATGGGGAAGACAAGAAACCAAAACACAGAAAAATTTAGAACCAGGGGACACTTGTGTTAACAAAGATGGGGGTGACTCTTAAAAGAGAAAGACACCATCAGGTGTTTGGACTAGTTTGAAAAGAAATATCAATAGCTCTCAAAATGGGGAAATTGTGGAAGAGTACTTATAGGGTTTTAGAATCAACTAATCTGGGAGACTTCAAGCTGAGTCCTGCAAAATGGGTAACTTTGTCAGGATTGGGAAGAGTAACTGGATTGGTGGGCACAGCTAAATGAGGATCTTGGAGAGAGTCTCGATAAATAAATTGCTAGTTTTGATAAGTCGGTTGTTAAGTTGGTTTATAGGCTTATCTTGAGAGCAAGTAATCCCTGGAGCAAGCAAGTAGTTATTTTTGCTCTGCCCCATATTTTTTAATACAGGGAAGGCAAAGTATGCCTGGGTTTAACATAGAGATGGGGGATTACATCGCTTTCAGTTGTCAGGATTCCTTTTGGTTTTTCTTGAGCCTACGCTGCAGGATAGAGCACTATCATCCTGATCAGGTCTACACCACTGATATGCTGGGATCATGTGAAAAGTTTCTCTATTGATGACAGGTTTTCTTGTTCATTTTGTTGGACGATCAT
>PVIA01009073.1:0-64780 GCA_004024845.1 Tonatia bakeri | reverse complement strand
GGTGTGTCTTGGTCTGAACACCAGGGGGCGCTCAGAGCCTGCTTCTGAGAGGTCTGGTTGTGATGAGACTGGGACTAATGGGCAATGCAGGTCCCCTCTGCTCTGGGCTCACAGCTGTGTCCTTCCCATGCTCTGAGCCCCTAACCCTGCCCACCCTTCTGAGGACAGAAAGAGGCACCAGTGAGGGATCAGAAATCTGTGGGATCTCATTTGCATGAGTGGGCCCTCCCTCTCTCAGAGTATGAAGAGGGAAAGGGTTTGAGGGAAGCTCCACTGCAGCTGTGGGACCACAGAAGGCAGGACTCAGGGAAGGTCTTCCCCATGGCCTGGTCTCTCCTGCTCACCCTCCTTGCTCACTGCACAGGTGAGTGCATATCGGGACAGGAGATGGGAACCTGAGAAAACTCATGCTGTACTTTCTTTTTTGTCTACAGACTCAGAGTCACAGACTCTGTGTGTCTTCTTTTGCAGGATCCTGGGCCCAGTCTGTGCTGATTCAGCTGCCCTCCAAGTCTGGAGCCCTAGAACAGAGGGTCACCATCTCCTGCTCTGGAAGCAGCTCTAACATCGGGGCGGGTAAATATGTGTCCTGGTACCAACAGGTCCCAGGAACAGCCCTGAAACTCCTCGTCTATGAAAATAGCAAACGACCTTCTGGGGTCCCTGACCGATTCTCTGGCTCGAAGTCTGGCAGCTCAGCCACCTTGACTGTCACTGGGCTCCAGGCTGAGGACGAGGCCAATTATTACTGCGCAGCATGGGACAATAGTCTCAGTGGTTGCACAGTGCTGCAGGGCCCTAGGGAAGTGCGACAAGAACTTGCTGTCCCTCTTGGAATGGGGCCTGCCTGGGCCCACTCTGCTCCTCCGATGAGCCAGCTGCTTCCTGTGTTTGGCCATTAACTGGGGCCCGAGAACCTCCATGAACTTGTCTGGAAAACCTGTCCCCATCCTTGAAATTCTGCCCCCACACCTGTCCTTTTGTGACCTCTTCCATCGCATCCTCACCCTCCTGATTGCTTCCTCTGGCTCTTAAGGTCTTAACTGCCTCACCATGGGGTTTGCGCAGAGAGGAACAGTGTCTGCTGTACTTTCCATTCTCCTGGCATCTATTTCTAGGGAGGAAACTTCACGGAAATGAGATCAGCATAAAATTTCTTTGAACCTTATTCCTATTTACAACTTACATGTTCTTTTTCACTCCCCACTGCACTCAGCGTCTTTACTATGACAACACAATGGGTGTTTATAGCAAAGAATAAGTTCTCACCCAAAGTTTGAGTATTTACAGAAATGATCTCTGGATGCATTTATCATTCCTCCCTGAGACACGCTGAGGCTCTGCACAAAGTCTGTCTTACATCACAGACAAAAGGGGGATTGGATACCATATTTGAATAGATGCCACCTTTAGCTTCCTCCCAAGAACACTGGCTTCCTCAGACCACTGGAACTCATGCAACCACACACACGTTTCCCTCAGATTGCTGAAGTGTGTGCGTCAGCCCTTTTCCAAGATAAAAGGCAACAACTCTTCTTAGCCGTCCCAGGGAGGCCTCGGGGGCCACACGCCACTGGGGGCCTGGCTGTGACGTCAGGGCAGAGGGAAGGGGCTGTGTGCGCACCGCTGTTCTGCGCTCCTGAGACCTGAGACCCCACGGCCAGGACCCTCTCCCGCAGACAGAACGCTGTCAGATTTCGTTCACCCCACAGGACGCAGACTTGTGATGAAACACAATTGTTACCAGAGGGAATCTGCACTGAATTCCTCCTTCTTGCCTTCATTTTGCCAAGGGAAGTGGTCTTCCTCAGTTCCAGGCCACAGGAGCTAGGAGGTCTCAGAGAATGGCCCAAGGAATGGGTTTGCTCTGTCAACCAACCTCTGGGGACAGAAAAAAAAAATAACTTGTGCTCATGCTGATCTCTGAGGAAATGGCTCCCTGAGGGCGCATTGGACATACACCTCTCTGTCTCTGTCCCTCACTCTGGAACACGATTTTAACACTGTCTGTTTCACGAAGATAGTGTCAGATCCACAGATCAGGGCTCAGTCACACACAGAAACACAGTCTCACACACACACTCAGCTCTCCCCTGTCCCTGAGTGTACATTACCCTGGACTGTGCTGGTCTCAGGTTCTCTGTCCCTCCAGACGTCAGGGCTGAGCCTGTGCAGACCCAGCATCCTCAGGGTCAGAATCCCCAGGAGGCAGAATCTCCCTCAGAGGGGAACACCAGAGACAGAGGGAGCTGTCACCTGGTCCTGTTACCAGGTCTTGCAGGAAGTGCCTGGGACCCCTGCTCCACTGGGATGAGTCTGATGCTCAGCATCCCTGGTGAGTCTCTGACCTGGTCAGCAGCTCAGCCCTCCCCACTGTCTCTGGGCTGCAGGCAGCGCACGGGGCTGCTGGTTGCATTTGCGGTGGGACAGCAGCCTCAGGGATGCTCACACAGTGCTCCCGGTGTGTGGGGACATGAGACAAGCCCTCCCTGCGCTCTCAGGGCTGGGCTGTCCCTCACTCCGTCACCACCTGGCACTCCTCTAGCCAGGCTCAACACCTTCTTTCTCAAACCTTCTTTCTCAAAGGGCCTGCCACATGAGGCATATTGTTCCTTATGTCTCTGCACTTTTTCATGACTCAGACAAGGGATCATTGTCAGAAACTTCTGGGAGCAGTTTGCCTTGGGTGGCTGTCATTGGGATGCTGAGGAAACAATTTCTTTTTTTTAAGATTTTATTTGTGTATTTCTAGAGAGAGGGGAAGGAAGGGAAAGAGGGAGAGAAATATGTATGCCTGGCTGCCTCTCGAGCGCCCCCCACCAAGGACCTGGCCCTAACCCAGGCATGTGTCCAAACTGGGAATCAAATGGGTGACGTTTTGGTTCACAGCCCCATGCTCAGTGCACTGAGCAACACATGCTGGGGCAGTTTCTTTATTCTGAAAATTCTGGACACAAGTGGCAGGGACTATAGCCGTGCCCAACCCAGACACAAGCCTGAAACCAACACCCCTCTCTCCTGGAGGCTCTGTCTGTGGTGGCTTTTCTGTTACTGGGAAGGGCCTGAAATCCACAGAAAGAAATGCAGCCCTTCACGGGGATTGGCTGGTCACCAATCGAGCTTTTTAATCTGCAGCTCAGGCCACAATGCACAACTCACAGCTGTGAAATGAAAGGATTGCAGAAAATGCTGTGCACTCCTCTGCAACCAATAACACAGGCCTTGCATTCCCGATGCTTGTCTGTCACATTTCACCACAATTTCTACAAATAGTTGTCATGATTATATATTAAACTCAATCTTTTTGAGGTGACATTGATATATTATAACATACATGATTTTAATTTGGGTAAGTGGTGACTAATTATAAACTGTTTTAATAAAACCCTATCATAGCAATTAAAATATTTTTGCTAGAACTTTTTGCATGTTTGCCCTTTTTACTCATAGAGACATGACACACGCAATGCCATAGGGCAAGGTCCCAGGCAACTTTAGACTGTGAACTGGAGGGCAGTCTCCCGGGAGGGATCGCTGCTCACAGTGTGTGGGGACCGAGGGTCTCCTGCAGGTGGGATAATGACAGACAAACATGCACACAGCGTCCCACAGTAGGGGCGAGCAGGAGAGCTTTCCCGAACAACCGCCCCGTGACTGGAGAGAAGGGGCCCTTTCTCCTCAGTTCTGCTGGGGACCCACAGGGAAGGAGACCTCTAACACCAGGGAGGTAGGAACCCGTGTCCTGCACAGAAGGGGACATGCCTGCCTGGGGCTGTCGCTGCTCTGGACTTGATATTGACCTAAGGGTTTATGTAAGAGACACCACGCGATTCCTGAGCACGGACACTGACAACCCAGGGAGGGGTGGAGAAGCTCACCCTGAGGTATCTGAGGACAGCACTGATGTTCCCCGGGGTGATGGGAAGACCACAAAAGGGGGCACGTGGCCTGGCTCGAAGGCAGTTTTCAGGGGACAGAAAGTGGAAGTCAGAGGCTGTGTCTCAGAGGTTCTGGTCACCACACACAATGGTGAGTCTGGGCCTGGGCACTAGAGGGCGCTGGAGTGTTGTTCCTCAGGGAACTGGGGTGATTTGAGCTGGGACCACCCAGTGGTGGCTTAGAGATGTGACTTCCCCAATGCACAGGTCTCACAAAGCCCCACCCCTGCAGACACCCCTGGTGTCCTCAGGCACAGGTAGGTGGTTTGGGCTCAGGAAGGTATCAAATAGTGGAGGAGGCGGGGTGGGGGATTCATTTGCATGAGTCCATCCTCCTCTCTCAGAGTAGAAAGGGAAGGGAGAGATTTTGGGAAACCCTGCTTCAGCTGTGGGGCCGCAGAAGTCAGGACTCAGGGATGGACTCCACCATGGCCTGGTCCCCTCTCCTGCTCACCGTCCTGGCTCACTGCACAGGTGACTGCGTGTGGGGACAGGGGATGGGCCCCGGGCAAACTCGTGCTGCACTTTCTTCTTCGTCTCTAGACCCAGAATCACCATCTCCGTGTGTCTCTCCCCCCCAGGGTCCTGGGCCCAGTCTGTGCTGACTCAGCCGCCCTCCGTGTCTGGGAACCCAAGACAGAGGGTCACCATCTCCTGCACTGGAAGCAGCTCCAACATCGGGGGTAATTATGTGAGCTGGTACCAACAGCTCCCAGGAAAGGCCCCCAAACTTTTCATATATTATGACAGCGATCGTGAGTCTGGAGTCCCTGATCGATTTTCTGGCTCCAAGTCTGGCAGCTCAGCCTCCCTGACCATCACTGGGCTCCAGGCTGAGGACGAGGCCGATTATTACTGTCAGACCTATGATGATAGTCTCAGAGGTCTCACAGTGCTGCAGGCCTGTGGGGAAGTGAGACAAGAACCCCTGTGTCATCTGGGAGCTGGGTGAACGCTGCAGCCGCTGCTGCTCAGGTTCGGCCTGTGTCCTGTGACTCCTGCTCACTCTCTCCTGCCGTCCGGGGCCCAGGTTCCCCCAGGGCCCTGAGAGGGAAGGATGCTTCTCTCCCTTCTGTCTTCACAGTCACTCACAGCAGCACTTTCCCAGACCAAGGGTCGAAACAAAACTGAAAGGCCAACTCCCTCCAGCTGGGGACAGTTGACTTTCAGACTGGTTTGTATTTATTATTTTTTGTAATGGTACCAAATTGTAACTTTTGGTTTGACTCCTGAACCTCCCATGGAATCTGAGCACTGTGTGTGCTGTGTGTGGAGGATGAGTCCGCTGTTTGCATCTCATATTCTAACGTCCTTCAGTGTAATCACTGCTGACTGCTGTTTTGTCTTCCGATTTCAGTATGAAAAATGACCACTTACAAGTATAACATTATAAGAGATGGTGGTTTCCAGAGGTCTGGGGTGAAGGGGGAGGCCACGTGGGTAAAGGGAGTGAAATGGACCAACTCCCAGTTGAGGAATGAGTGGTTCGGGGGACGTCATGGACAGCACGGGGACTAGGGCGGAGATGCTATGATCATGCGTGTGTGAACGCAGCTAAACCAGTAGAACCCAAACATTTGTAGCACAAGAAATAATAAAAATTGTTACCATGTGTACTGAGGGAAGTTTAGTAGACTCATTTTGGTGATGAATTTGCAATATTTGTCAACATAGAATGATGATGTTGTGCAGCTGAAACTAATATAAGATTGTATATTAATCATACCTCAATTAAAAAGTCACAGTAAATAAAATGAAATTATAAAATAAATCGGTATTTTTGTTCGCAGAAACACCTGCATGTGAAAGTTTAAAGTGTCTTTATTAACAGTCTCCCCAACCTGAGAGCACCCGACAGGCCGTGGGTGAGCGCGTGTTAGAGCTGTGTGTGCGCTCACCCCAAGCTGGGGGCAGCAGTGACGTCCTCCAACAAGGGGGTTCTTTTTAAAAAGCTATGTCTTAATAATGTGATTCTAATGATGTCACATTTTGGAAGAGGCAAAACTCTAGGGAGAGTGTGAACATCTGTTGTAAGTTTGACTATGTGAAAACAAAGAAGGAGCAACTGGATTATTCTACGTGACAATGTGATGGCCCCTAAATGGCACTATGACCTTGTGAAATGCATTGAAAACTGTGAAGGACAATGACAGACCTTAACATGTGCACATGACATGCAGTTTGAGGTTGAGGGTCCCATGGCGGAATGCAGAAGGTGACAGGAGCCCATCAGTTTGCACTGGGAAGGCATATGGACTGCACTGGGTGGGGGATGGGGAGGAAAGTTACTGACCGAAGTACCTGTGACCGTGGGGGCATCTGTCATACTAACAGCAAAGGAAACTGCATATAAAACTGTGCTCCAGGTGATAAAGTGGATTCCCAGCAGGGAACAGGTAACAGTGCGGGTGTGGCTGTGCTGTGCGCTGTTGTTACATAATCACATGAGTCAGTGAGCACAGGTAGGAGCCAGACTCCTCACACCAGTAATGGAATTGACATTTATCACCAGCGGGAGGAGGCGTGATGGTCCGGCAGTGACGTGTTTGAGTTGCAGATACAAGAATGAACTCAGGTTTGGTTCATGGGCACGTACGATTGCAGTTGGAAATACTCACAAATGTGCCTGTTCCTGCACTAGTTTATTCATACATATTTTATTCTCCTGTCCACTGAGTGGAATTGTACATGATGGTGCCAGGGTGATGAGTCTGTTTTTTCCCAGATATTGGCTTTTATAACATTCTAAAACAAATAAAGATGGCTTCTTTGGAGAAATGACTTTAGAGAGAGAGGGAGGAAGGGGGTGGGAGAGAGACAGGGAGAAAGAGGAGAGGGACAGTGAGAGCCACACACACAGATGTGGATGTTGTTGTTCCCCTGGTTGGCACATTCATTGGTTGCTTCCTGTATGTGCCCTGACCACAGGTCGAACCCACAACCTTGCCTCATCGACACATGTTCTAACCCACTGAGCTACGTGGCCAGGGACTAATTTATTTTATAACTGAAAATTTGCACTTCTGAATTTCTGTGTCATTTCTGCCCCACCCTACCTCAGCCTCTGGCAACCACCAACTTGTTCTCTGTATCTTTTGTTTATTAGGTTTTTTTGTTGTTGATCAGATTACACATGTAAGTGAGATCATGGTATCTGTCTTGCTGTTTGACTTACTTTATAAAGCATAATGTCCCCAAGATTTATTCATGTTGCATCACATGACAAGATTCCATTTCTCTCAAAGGCTCATTTGTACACTGATTTAACATTGTATATTATGTAGGACATGATCTTTAGCCGTTCACCCATCAACAGATACTTAGGTGATTTCCATGTGTTGGCTGTTGTGTAACAATGCTGTCTTGGACCTGGGGTTGCAGGTCTTTTAGAGATGTTTTAGTTTTCTTCTGATAAATACCCAAAAGTGGAATTCTGGATCATAAAGTCATTCCAGTTTTAGGAATGAATCCCAAGGAGCAATGTGCAACCTGGTGAACTGCAGAGACCAGCAGGGCTCTTGGGGCTTCAGGCCATGGTGAGGTATGTGCACTGCAACCAGCAGGGGTCGCTGTGGGACTGTCCTGTGGCCCCTGCACAGCTTCTCAGCAGGACCCTTTGCTCAATGGAGCCTGGGCTGGGGGAGGGGCCAGAACTCACTCACTGTTACTCTGCAGGTGGGTCCTCTCAGGCCTGGCACATCCTCTGAGCAAAGACCTTGGTATTCTCTCCGCAGGTGCTTCTTCCCCAGGCTTTTTCTTTCTTTAATCATATTTTTCCATTACCATTTGGTCCCCCTTAAGCACCCCTTCCCTCAAAATCACCCTACTGTTGTCCATGTCCATGAGTCCTGTTTTTTTTTTTGTTCAGTCCCTCTACCCTCTGACCCTCCCCCCTTAGCTGTCACCCTGGTCTCTATCTCACAGTCTGTCTTTATTTTACTTATTAGTTCAGTTTGTTCATGGGATCCATACATGAGTGAAATCATATGTTATTTGTTTTCTCTGATTGGCTTATTTCAAACAGCATAATATTCTCCATGTCCATCCATACTGTCATAAAGGGTAAAATTTTCTTCTTCCTTTTTTATGGCCGAGTAGTATTCCACTGTGTAAATGTCCCATAGTTATTTCATCCACTCATCTACTGATGGACACTTAAGCTGCTTCCACAGCTTGGTGAGTGTACGTAATGCAGCAATGAACACAGGGGTGCTTATGTTCTTTCAAATTAGTGTTTGAGGTTCATTCAGATGCTTTGTAAGGCCATGCTACCTTGAAAGTACCCAATATTGTCTGATATCTGTGCTTTTCAAGGGGTGAAGCCAACCTCCATCCCCCTCTGTCTGGGGTGTGAGCTGAGCTCCAGCACCAGGGCTCAGGGAGGGGCTGGGCAGTCCCTGGGTGGACACACATTTGCATGGACAGCCACTCCCCTGGCAGAGGGTGGGGAAGAAAAGGAGGCCTGGGTAGCCCAGCCCCACTGTGAGCTCAGGGGCTGTGTGCACGATGGTCTGGACCCCTCTCCTCCTCATGCTCCTCTGTCACTGCACAGGTAGGGACAGGCCTCAGAGACCAACCTGGAAAGGCTACTCCCTGATCTCCTTCTCCCTGACTTTGTGTCTGTGTCTGTAGGTTCCCTCTCCCAGCCTGTGGTGACTCAGCCGCCCTCCCTCTCTGCACCTCTGGGAGCCACAGCCACACTCACCTGCACCCTCAGCAGTGACGTCAGTGTTGCTGACCACCACATATGCTGGTACCAGCAGGAGCCAGGGAGCCCTCCCCGGTATCTCCTGCAGTATAAATCAGACTCAGACAAGCACCAGGGCTCTGGGGTCCCCAGCCGCTTCTCTGGATCCAAAGACACGTCAGCCAACGCAGGGCTCCTGACCATCTCTGGGCTGGAGCCTGAGGACGAGGCCGACTATCACTGTGCCCTCTGGTACGGTGATGTTCCTCACAGGGACTCACACAGATGGGGAAGTGGGACAAAAACCTCAGCTAACAGAGTTTGGTTCACAGCAAATGAACATTTAGAAACAATTCCTCTGTTTGCAAACTTTACTTGAAAGTGTCTCCCGGTTTACAATGGGTCTAGTCTCCATTTTTTATTCCATGTTTCTGAAGTGTCAGGAAAACAGTAGCAACACAGAATAAATTATTCACTATGTCACTGAAATGTTACCTGTTTTCCAAGTGTAATATAACCAGAGCATTTGACACTGCTGTTTTTCTCTTGAAATAAGGAAAGAATTCTTTTTTCCCCAGAGCCCGCGGACCCTCCCAGTGGGTCCTCATAGCAGAGTCCCTGCTATGTCACCACAGCAGGGACTCTGCTGTCCTGGAGGGCAGAGAAGGGACCTTCTCCTCCCTCCCAGGCTCCTGTGTCCAAGGCTGCCTGAAAAGCTCTGTGTCGCACTTACGAGGTGCTAGGAGGTGAGATCCTTGGCACAGACTCAGGCCCAGGAGGAATTCTATGCACAGAGGTGGTCTGGAGCCTTTTCTGAGTACCTAAGCCTTCAGCTGAATCAGGTAAAGAGGGTTGTCAAAGGAGCTAGTAGAGGCTTGTGGCCCAGAAATATCTGTTTGAGTCACATAGGGTGAGGATGCTGTGCTATTGCTGGGGAAATGCTGAGCCAGCTCCAGGCACGTGGGTGAAGTGGGTCCATGGATGAGAGGTTCTCACAGCTGCCACCACTCAGAACCACGAGGACGCTTTTGAGTGGGGTTTTCTGAGCCCATAGGCACTGACTGTGTCCCCCTGTCCTCTCGTAACCCATTGCAGTGTGTCAACAGTCCAGGGTGGGGGCTGGGCTGTGGGGCAGCAGAAGTGGGTGCTCCCCTATTCCTATGTCACGCCTCCGTGGGGCTCTTGGTGAGCCCAGATCTGACATGACCTTCTCCTGAAGATATGTCAGCAAACGCATCAAGTGTTGCCATGGTAATGGTCCCAAAATCTCAAGTCAGATCACCTACTCCACCTTGGGACCTGGGACAAAGGTCCCTGAGAGTCATCCCTCTTCACCAGCTCCTACTTGGTGCTCACGGCCTCTTTGACCACCTGTGATGGCCAACCTGATGGGGAGGCTGATTAGCACAGTCACAGGACTTCATAACCCCCGGCCACAAAGAGCTCCCATGCCACATGGACGTGAACTGAACATCTGCCCTCCCCTCCCTGGTGATGCATCACTGTCCTGTCCCCAACTGTGACCAAACTTGTTCAGGTTTTGGCTTCTGTTATCACTTGTGCTGTCAACCCAGAGACCTCATGGTCTCACCCCTGTCTGTCTTTATGGGTTTGACATAAATGCCTCATTTGCTACGTGGTTTCCTAATGCAAACAGAATCACTGTGGACCCCGATTCGGAGTTCCTGCTGGCATGACAACAAAAACAGGCTTCCCACACCAGTGACCTGGATTTCCTGGGGCGTCAGCTCCCAGGCAGGGACCCGAGACCTCAGAGTGTTAGGAAATACTATGTTGTCTGTCATGGCCACACTCGAGAAATGATTTGGACGTTATTGCAAATTAGATTTGAACAGCTTTGGCTTTTCATATTTCAGAATACATTACCTTAATCAAAATGCCTGGACTAATTGACCCATAAATACTGTGCAGTTTATGTTGAATCTGCAGTAATGTCGACACTGAATGCAGAATCACAAGCGAGTGACAACGTGCCCCGTGTTTCCGCTGTGACGTCCAACAGAGAGAGATGTGAGTTCCGTGCACTCCCGTGTTTGCCGTGACAGCTCTCTGAGTTCTTTATCGCTGTCGTTTCAAAGCTCAAAAACACAAATCTGGCCTGAGGTGAACTTTTTTGTTAAGTTTAGTGAAAAATTTAAGTGGGAAATAATAGTGAACACACAGTTTGAAAGAAAACAGAGGAGAAAGACATATTCCCCAACATACTTTGTGAGACCATGTTTTTCTCATTACTCTAACCACACAAAAATTCTCACCCATGATTCTAGCCACTCAGGGGTGGGCTGAACTTGAATTCATCACTCAGTAAAGAGACTGAATGAAAGGGCACAAGGCAGAGCCAGTCTGCTCTCCTGCGCCCCCTGATGGTGAGTGTGGGGACCATTAAGGCACAGGATTGCCCCACCTGCATTAACAGCACTGAATGAGGAGTGAAGGGTGCAGTGGGGGACGAGGAGTTAGCACTGCAGGTGTCCCCTCCCCTCCCTGGTGTCAGTGGGCCAAGGAGTCAAGTGGGGAGTGAGTGCCCACCCCCACGGAGCACAGAAACTCCCCTCAGCCCTGTGCTTCTGCCCCTGAGGTCAGCAGGGACCAGCAGTGGGTTAGTCTCTCACCCTGCTTGAAGGGAACCAGCAGGTGACAGTCACTGCCTCTCTGTCCCCAGGAAGGTGTCAGAGCACACAGCAGTGGAATCAGGGTGCCCCTTGCTGGGCCAGTGGGGGCTGAGCACCCTCCCCCAACCTTCTGTGCTGCAGCTCAGCAGGAGGGCGGCCTGATGGGAGACAGAGCAGATGGGGCTCAGGGGCTCCTCCTGTGACCCCCCAGAGTCCAGGATCCAGTGAAAACCCCACCTGAGTTTTCAAGAAGCAGGAAATAAGAACTTGATGAGAGAAGAGAGTGACCTGACACAAACACTGAGAGGACTCCGATGAGGAAACACAGTGACCGATATCAGTCTGGCACTGACCTTGAAATCCATCTGAAGGGCAACAGGGAACGTTCTAGATATAAATGGAAAAGAGAAAACTCAGACTGTAAATAGAAGCCATGAAAACAAAGGAAATGGGAATTATAGAACTGAAAACACAATATGTAAAATTAAAAAAGGAAACTGTGCAAATAATCAGGAATAGGGCAACTTTTTCCATTCATTCATTCATTGCTTTAGGAAGGGCCACCATCCTTTTGCAATTCCCACCACCCTGACTGTTTCTGAGAAGACGTCACCAGGGGGCGCTGTGGGTCTTCTCAGAGGTGCATGGCTGAAAACCACTGAGATGGTTCTAGTGGAAAGGGCCCTGGGCCCACATTCAAGGCCTGAGTTAGACCTGACAGACAGCAGGTGCTTCCCCTCAAGGGACAGACTGAAAGCTCACACAACCACTGCGTTCTGCTCACAGGAAAGTTAAGAATTGTCCTGAGGACCTAGAATTTGATGGTCTTGTGTGATCATATTTGCATAATGCCCCAGCAGACACACCCCTCACCCAGGGAGCTGAGGAGGAGATAAAGGGACACCCAGAGAGCAGCCCAGCCTGAGGCCAGGGAATTCGGAAAGTGTCCACCATGGCCTGGACTCCTGTCCTCCTGTTGCCCCTCCTTACCCTCTGCCCAGGTCCGTGGATGCTTCAGAGACCGGCCTTTGGAGGGATCCCTCTGTAATTATTGTTCATTCCTGACATGTGACTGTTTTCATTTCAGGGTCCAGGTCTCAGGCTGTGGTGACTCAGGAGCCCTCCCTGACTGTGTCCCCAGGAGGGACAGTCACTCTCACCTGTGCCTCCAGCACTGGAGTTGTCACCGGCAGTAACTATCCGGACTGGTTCCAGCAGAAGTCTGGCCAAGTCCCTGTGACACTGATTTTTGATACAAGCAGTAAATTCTCTTGGACCCCTGCCCGGTTCTCAGGCTCTCTCCTCGGCGGCAATGCTGCCCTGACCCTGTCGGGGGCCCAGACTGAGGACAAGGCCGACTACTACTGTGCTCTGTGGTACAGTGACCATCACCACAGTGACACATGCAGGGGGGAAGTGAGAGAAAAACCCAAGGCTCAGTGCACCCTCTGCTTCTGCCATCCTCCATCTACTTCTCATAGAGGCTGATCTCACAGGTGGCGGCTCAGAAGGTTTTTCTCTACAGCCCCAGGGTGTGCAATTGGATTGACATTTCTAAGCCATGATATGATTTCACCCACCATTTCGTGAAGACGAAGTCCTCTTTAAAATAGGAGCCAATGTCATCAACAATTTCACAGGTAATGGTCAGGACAGCAAAGGAAAAGTCCTTCCCATGAGGACACATGCACACACAGACAGTGAGGTGTGAGGGTGGCTTGGCCGGCTTTTAACAACCAAGACAACTTCCTAACCTGGTGTAAAGAAGCAGAGGAGGCAGAACCCCTGGGAAATGGAGCTGGAGCCCCCGTCCCAGAGGAGGTTCCTTGTTCGTCTTCCTCCTCCAGCCTCTGTGGTGCTTGAGGGCAGAGATGACTAAACTTTGTTCTGGGTCCAAGCAACTGCCTGCTCCAGACAACTGTCTGCAAAGCTGACGGGAGAGCAGACAGCCTGAGTGCAGAGCTCACGGTTCAAGATGTTCTTGAGAACTGGACGTACCTTGTGTAGCTAAAGAATAACATTGCTTATTCTCACTATAGAAATTTCTTTGTTGGGTCATTATTACCAATGGAAATAGTTCTCTTCTATTCATGACATTAATTCCTCCCATATCTCATGAAAACCACTGCCTTCACCGCATAACTGGACACAAGGCGGCTTTCTGCATGAAACTATGCCCCAGGCTTGCAATTATTTTTTATCCCAAATAAATGCCTGTAGCCTGTCACATTGGCTTTTAGTTTTCAGGTTAACATCAGTGATATTATACAGCTATGATTTAGCTGAAGGAGAAATCTTAGAGTGAAATATAGTAGAAACAATAAAAACATAGCCAACATTTTGAGAAGGACATGGGATTGGAGCACATGGGCATACGGAACTGATTTCTGTACCCCTGCCAGGGAGAGATCTGGGCCAGGTGCTCAGCAAAGGGGTGGGGCATCCAGAATGGGAGGGGGACGAAGAGGACAGTGAGCATCCTCACAGTCAGAGTCCAGCTCCAGCAGCTGAGCCTGTGGTTCTTCCCAAGCAGGGCATCTTGCAATCCCACGTCCCTCAGGAAAACAGCCTAAATGGTTTCCTTGAGGACATCTTACTGGCACTTACGGCAGAAGTTATAGGGTCCAAACAGAGCCAGCGATGAGACCAGTGGATGCGGAGTGCCCTGCTGTGAACTCTTTCAGAACTGCTCCTGCCCTGCCCAGTGGCCAAGAGTTGTCCCCCAGTAGGTCTAAGCTGACACTGTTTCTGGATGTGCAGTAGGGTGAAAGGTTGTCGTGTCTCCTGTAAGGACAGTGCTAGGAATTTGGGGAGGGCGTGACCATCGCTCAACCCCAAAGAGTCCAGGCGTAAGTTACAGTTGGGCCACCAGGGTCCACGTGTGCTCGTTTACAGGCTGCAAACGGGAGATGGGAGGAATGAGATGGGACCCAATGCTGACCGTCACCAAAACCTTGAATGAGATACAAAAGATTTTCCCTTAATTATTGTAGAGAGGGTATGTATGAGAGATTTATCGTCAGAGAGGGGCCTCAGCACATGTGTATATGTGAAGTGTAACTGGTAATTGTGCAAAGAATACAGTAAATGAGGACAAATTCTAGCAGCAGTCAGGGGAACCTGTGTGGTCCCAGAGAGTGTAGATGGGAACTTGCCTGTGTCCACCGGGCGTGGGACAGGGAGGTGTGGGGACTGTGGACATACTGTGTGCAGAGCATTGAGAACGACAGCATCATCGGAATTTGAGAGGTGTGTGTATCTCAGCAGTCAGGAATGAGGCACAGGTGGGGCCTCCATTGTGGAGTGAGGGACTGTGCTGTGACTGTACACAGTGGATCAGAATCACAGTATCTGGGGAGTCCTGTCATAGACATGGGGTACAGTCAGTGACCTGCTGAGCTGCAGGGACCAGCTGGGTCCCAAGGCCTTTAGGGAACATGGAAGAGATGTGTGCCCCACCAACACCAGGGGGCGCTGTGGCAGTTCGCTGTGGTCCCTGTACAACTGCTCAGGGATGAGCTTCAGGTCCCCTGCAGCCCAGTCCCCCATCTGTCCCCTGAACCTGGCCCAGGATGTGCTGCTGATTCATTGAAGTCTGACATCTGCCCATAGCAGAGTGTTCTCTTTCTCCTGAGAAATCTCAGGAGAAACGATTCCTGGAATCGTTGAGGAACTTCCAGATTCCCAGGTACAGGAGGGAGCCATGTCCCTTTAAGGCCCTGGCTGTCGGGCTCAAAACCTTTACCAGCACCAGTTTAATAACGAAAATTTTAATTATTTAAAGGTTTTAAAAAACATGAGTTTATTGCCATCTAGAGCCTATGAGGCAACCCTCAGTTCCTTCAAGTATGAAAAACACAAGGACATTTCAAGAAAGCTCTGGTGTTTTTCAAGGTCGACATTGGAGGCATTTTCACACAAGTTGATTATGAGTCAGTGTGGAATGAGGCCATTACATTTTAAAGGAGAAACAATATACACAAAAAGATGCTTATAGTAAAGGTGTAGTTTTCAATCTTTAGAATGCACATAATTTTAAGATTAGACTGAGAAAGATTAAAGGGGAAAGCATCATAAATATAAAATACAGACAGAAGAGGAAAGGATAAAGTATCAGAAGAGCACTGTAGGGCACATGACAGGCTGGAGAGGAGAGCAGGGGGACACTTCCTCTCTGACAGCGTTGAGCACAGAGACCGAGAGGGACACAACCCGCCAGGACCTGGGCAGTGGGGGTGGGGGTCGAACAGCAGCGTCTCCAAAGCACACCAAGAAGACAATGTCATTGAGTAAGTGTAGACCCCATAGACTTTCTCTCAGTGTGAGCCGGCAGAGTGCAGTGAAGGCTTTGAGCCTCGAACTTGGATTAAGATGTTTCTATATGTGAACTGTCATCGCACAAGCAGAAGAAGCAAGAGGACATGTCAAGAAAACCTGAAATATCTGGCGACATAAACACGGTGAATGCCTCATGCATGTAGTTGCCCGGAAGTGATCGGTTATCTAGAGACAATAATGTCTTAGTCCAACCCCATGGAGAAACCTACTTATTCTCCTGTTCCTGGTAGTGACATCCCAAAGGTCCCAGTGCCAAATCTGGTTGCCCTCCAGAAGTGGGGGGTGTAGTCCAGGGGCTAGTGGGCCCTGGATAAGAGACCAGCAGGGGGCACTGTGGGGCTGGTCCTGCCAAGACAAGGTTAGGAAAGGCCAAGGTAAATGGGATCAAACTGAGCCTGACTAAAACAATTACTATCCAGCAGTCATTGAGATATACACGGGACCAGTGTTCATTACTTATTCAATGTATAACATAATGAAGATGCCAGGTTGTTGGGAACCACCCTGCCTGATTTCAGAAGCTCTAATCCCGAGTGGCTAAGGCTGATTAAGGGACCTTGGGACCATAAGCTTATGTCCTATAAGCTTTTGTCTCCTTGGGACCATTAAGGAGACAAAGCTTACCTCCCTGGCAGGAGCGCTGTCTCTGCCCCTTTTCACTTCACCCTGCTTGGCCCCAGGCTGATGACTGGTTAGCCAATGATGAGTATGATTTCTCAAAGGAGGGAAGACCTAAGACAAGCATGGTCAGGAAGGGACCCTCAGGCAAGGACTTGGGGGCCTGTAAAAAAGGGGGTGATGGACCCTCACCCCTTGGCTTTGACATAGCCTGAGTCCTTTTTCTGTCTGCAAGAAGTCTCCTAGTCTCTTGGACCTGACTTCCCTTGCCCCACTTAAGCCAGAAACAATCCCCGAGGTGGGTGGGGCTCTGTGTTGGAAAGCCTGGGTTCCCTGGGGAGATCAGGCCTAAGAAAGAATGCATAAAATCCTATGAAACCTACTTTGCTAATACCCTCAATCTAAATGATAAGGGTCCAAGCATAGAAGGAGTTTCCCCAAAGTTTTATGGCCCTTGAGCTATCTGACCCTGACTCAAAATGAGCCCTCATATTTCTTTGAATGTCATCTATTCTTTGAATATTACTGCCTGACAATGATTGATGAGCATTACCCAGAGGCCCTGTATTTCTGTGCAAATAAACCCAATGAAAGCCCATTGAGGAGCTGGCTCCTGGTCCTTCTCCTTCAGAGATCAGCCACCTTTCCTCCCCAAGCAGATCATGTCTTGGCAGACTTATTCTCATCTGCAGTGGACTCAAGGGCTCTGCAGGCAAACCTCCCCCACACCAGGTCATAGGTAAAGTTTGGCCAAAATTATATGCATAAAAATATACTAATATCTGCTGAAGAAAAGGAAAAACATTGAAAGACGAGGTTTTTTTGTGTCTTGGAGAAACAGTGATTAATTTCTAACAAGGGAGGAATCACAGTAAAAAATAAAACTGTCCTGAAATAGGGCTCACGCTGCTGTGGGACAGTCACTGCTCTTGGTCTGACTCCACTCCAAGGAAGAGGACATGATTGAAATAGCAGTGTGGTGTTGACCTTGGACCAGCTGAGGGACATGTGGACCAACTCACCCTGAGGAGTCTGAGTATGACATGAAAGTGTCCTGAGTGACGGGGATCCCCCATAAGGGGGCACTGGGACCACCCCTAAGGGAGCAGGTCAGGGAGCAGGGCTGTAGGGAGGCAGGATCTGTCTGTGATGGGACTCAGCAACATGTCACAAAGTGTTGTGTATAAGTCTGGGCACCAGGGGGCGCTCAGGGACTGAGCCTGAATATCTTGGGTAATCAGAGCTGGGACCTGTGACTTGACACTGCCTGGTGCCCTCTGCTCAGTTCACAGCTGTTACCTTGCCATGCCCCGGGTCTCACACAGGCTCACTGCTAATTCCCCTGAAATCCCCAGGCACAGGTATCTGAGGGACAGCCCAGTGAGGGATCAGAAATCAGCGGTAAGAGGGGAGGGCAGGGGGGGGATCTATTTGCATGCATGGGCCCTCCCTCTCTCAGAGTATGAAGAGGGGAAGGGAGAGGTTTTGGGGGAAGCTCTGCTTCAGCTGTGGGGCCACAGAAGGAAGGTCTCAAGGATGGATTCTGCCATGGCCTGGTCCCCTCTCCTGCTCACCCTCCTGGCTCACTGCACAGGTGACTGGATTAGGGGACAGCAGAGGAGACCTTGGGAGGATACTTGGGCTTCATCTTCCTGTTCCTGTCTCTGGACCCAGAATTACCGTCTCTGTGTGTCTCCCTCCTCCAGGTTCCTGGGCCCAGGCTGTGCTCACTCAGCCGCCCTCAGTGTCAGGGAACCCAGGACAGACCGTCACCATCTCCTGCACTGGAAGCAGCACCAACATTGGGGATGGTTATAGTGTGAGCTGGCACCAACAGTTCCCAGGAAAACCCCCTAAAACTGTCATCTATGATACTAGCAGTAGACCCTCGGGGATCCCCGACCGATTCTCTGGATCCAGGTCTGGCAGTGTCGGCACCCTGACCATCAGCAGGCTCCAGGCTGAGGACGAGGCAGACTATTACTGCACAACATGGGACAATAGTCTCAGTGCTCCCACAGTGCTGCAGGGCCGTGGGGAAGTGAGACAAAAACCTGCTGTCCCCTGCAGTGCAGTTCCCCGGTGCAGTCCCCACTCCTCTGAAAAGACAGCTGCTTTCTCGGTTTGGTTGGTCTGAGCTCAGGTCCGAGACCCACCACAGGGGACTGTGATGGGAACATTGGTCACATCCTTTGAACACTGCCTCTGAGGCCTGTCTGTGGCAGCAACACATTGTCCAGTTTCCTCAGATGAGGCGACGGTCCTGTGTGGTAGGGGGAGGCTGTGCTGGGAACAGAGTCCCTGATGGGTCAGCAAGAACCAGGGACACGGAAACCAGCTGTGTCCACGTCAGTGTACATCAGGAAGGCCTAGACTGTGGGCTGTCACCAACATGTCCCTACCCGGCCTCCACCCTACACACCACTCATGACAGATCCACCCTGTGTGGCCCATGATCCATTCCCAGGATCAGCTCTGGCAACTCAGGGTCCCTGACCCTCACTGGGCTGAGGGCTGGGAACAAGGCTACTTCTCACGGCCACTCCTGTGACAGTGTCCTCCGTGCTCACATAGAGCTGCAAATCTCTGGGACCAGGAGAAGCTCGTTCTCGTCTGCCAGGAGTGGACATCCCAGCATCTGCCTCTCAGGACACCTGTGGCTTCTTCTTCTGGTGCTGCCACCCTGGGCCAGGTTCTCCCAGGGCAGCCGCTGGGAAATGGGTGTGCCTCCCCCACCCACTGTCCTCACAGCACCTCACACAGCCCCTTCCTGGACAACAGGTCTCAGACAAAACAGGAAGTCAGCTCCTCATCAGCTGGGGACACAGAGTGGCTCTGCTCTGAAGCCCAGGTGCTGAAATGGGGGCACCATCTCTGGTCACTTCAGACCCAAACTCAGACTGGGCATCCTGGGTCTCTGTCAGTGACCACTGACTTGTTTCCTGGATGTTCCAGAGCTGCCGCCCTCTAACTGACCCTCACTGTGAACCCCTGTCCCTGTAGCTCCCAGGGAGAGGCCTCGGTCCCGGCTGCACTGGCCCCACAGCATCTCGGGCTGTCCCAATCTTTGGTGCTGGGGAATGACCACATGTGTGTTTCCACCACTGCTATGATCCAACCATGGATTTCTTCTTGTTTAACTGCATTGTTAATACTATCTGTGTGATGTGGATGACAGTGCAGGTGAAGTCACATTGGCCAGTTCCCGATCTGTGTGGGACTGTCGTCCTCCCGCCTCAGTAGCTGAGTGCTGAGTGTGGGGCTCAGTCATGTGTGTGAGGAGGGAGTGTGAGTTCCCGCACTGCAAATGCGCCTGCTGTTTACACTGAGTGTGTTTTTATTAGAAATTACTTTTGTACTTTGTTCAAGGCTTCTTCTCAAACTATTGTGGGGTTTTGATTTTATCCTTTGGTCTAGTAATATGATGTGCTGTGTGAGAGGGCTGGTCAACTGAAACGTAAGCTGGGCATTGGAGTGAATCAAATGTGATGCTGGTGTGTCCACTTACTAGCCTGATGTTGGATCTGCGTTAGTATTTAATTTAGGACATTTGGATCGAAGTGTCACATTATCATCTGTAATTTGCCCTTTTCTGCATTTGTTCTGTCTGGTGCAGGTGTCACTGTTACACCAGTTCTCTGTGGGAATCAGGAAAGCTTCCACTTTTTCAAGGTTTGGGAAATGTGTATGTAGCAAACACTTTGGAAAGATCCCGTTGTAAAGTTTTTGTGTTGGTTGTAAATGTAACTTTATCTTATACTTTTTTGTGTGTGGCATACTTCCATTATAATATGTTCTGTATTTTCTAAAGAAAGTATTCTTTTTACTCATTTTTGAAACCCCATTTATCTTCCTAGGAAAATGTATATTGTATTGTTTTTAATATATTTTTCATTTTCATATTTTCCTCATCTCATTTAAATTTTCTGCATTGTCAATTTCTACCCCAGAGTCGGCGGTTGCTCTAATCTGCCGTGTGGACGTGAACTCGAGGTGCCCCCTGGAGCTGCTGGTGGTGACGTCTCCTTCGTCTGCGTTTGCGTTTATGATGACGGGGAGACATTGTTTCTTACGTGTCCTTCTCATTTTGTTTGTACACAAGAGACTCAATTTCTCATGCTTGATTCTCTTTCTCTTTATCATATGGTAAATAGCCTACCAGTATTTTAACAAATAAGTATGAAGAGATTTAAAAAATCCACAAACTATTGGAATCTCACTGTAGCCCGGATCTGAGAGCACTTTCTTCATGCATGCACATGTCTACTTGAACATCAAAGGCACTCACACAACCCCCTGTAGTGAAGTTTCATGTCTCAGGGACTCCACTGGGGCCCCAAGGAGGACCCCTGCCCCTTCCAGAGCCACCATAGTGACGGCATGAGGGCCAGCCTGGGCAACACCACTCTGGAACATGAACTATAATATTGACATTGACCCTCAGAGATGGAAACTGAGAGGGAAAATGTGAAGAAACTGTCTCCGTGTGGACAGAAATGTGAAGACTTTGTCCTCCATCAGTGCCCAGTGTCCCGTAAGCTGCATAGACCACAGTGGGTACCATGAGGTTCAGCCTCTATTTTGGTGCTCACCCCTATGAAGGGGCTGATGGAATTGTAGGAAGAGTGTGTCTTTCTGAGACGGAACTTGATATCCTAGACCATAACAGAATGACTTTGCTGTCACCACCTCCCCTGTCCCTGCTTGTCCTTTTCCGGCCTCTGGGATGTAGCTTGAAGCAGGGCCCCATCTGCCAGGTGCTAAATCCTCTCCGCTGTAGGCTCTGTCTTAGAAGTGGGTGGATCCTTCCTCCTGAGCTGCTCCTCTTCAACAAGAAAGGCCCATCCTGACATCCGCCTGGGTTCTGAGTGTTATCTACAAGATGCTCACTGTACTGCAGCCCCTGCCTCACTGAAGCAGCAGAAGTACCTCCTCCAGGGCCGACACCCGTCGTGAAATCTGCACTCAGTACCAGTCTGGGATAAATGATCTCCGAGACCACAGGCTCTGTGTCCTTGGGCACCTCCACCACAGGACCGTCCTCGCTGCAGTGACCCAACTGCTGTAGATTCTCCTCGGAGCAGACAGTGTTTTGTTCAAGAAGCAGAGAGAGAATTCGTGATCTTTGTAAGCAGGGAGCACCTGCCTGCCTGAGATAATGAGGAAGGTCCCTCTGGGTGCCTGGAGCAGGGGGGCCTTAGGGAAGCGGGTTTCCTGGTCCTAAGTAACCATTCACTGGAAGGCCTGTGGGTCTGGGAGTGTGGGGACCGGGCACCGTTGACAGTGAAGCAGAGCTGCACCCGGGCCAGGGAGGGAGGGGGACCTCCTGCATTCCACTGCGCAGACACTCAGCCCATCTGCACACGCAGCACAGCCTCGTATTTGCCTGTTACTGAACTGACACAGTGAGTGAGAAAATACAGGAAACTTCTGCTTGAAATTTAAACAGCGTTTAGGACACCTCAGGCAAAATTTTGACAAGAAATATGTGACACAGATGAAGAGAATACTGCAAACTGAAGAATATTGAGTCAATTTCTAAAACCAAGAGGCATTTTACATTTTTCACTGGGACTTGTGAAGCCCACCAAAGCCATCACCTTTCACCAATTTCAAGTAAATTAAATCAAGTCTCCATAAAAACTGTACATGCATCCCATGAATTAAAATGTTTGGTGTGTTGCTGTCCTTTGAACATGTCACTGAGCGTTTTCCTGGGAAACCCCTTTCTAGATCATTTCCCCGAGCAGCCCCTGTGAGCCCTCCAAACCGAATCAGCTGTCCGTCATCTGTAATGTTGGAGAGGAACCTCCCTGTGTATGTGCTGTGCCACACTTCACGGGGGGTGACGCCAAATTAATTCGTCATGTACATTCCTGCTTCCACCTCCCACAGAAGGGGACCCCCGGGAGTGAGATGCTGCAGTAGCCAGTACAGTGTATGGGAGTCACAGCATCTGGGAAGCAGACCCTGGAAGTGTGAATAGTCAGTGACCTGCTGAGCTGCAGAAACCAGCCCAACTCTCAGGGCTTGGTTCCAGGGTGACATGTGCGCCCTGTGACCAGCAGGTGGTGCTGTGGGGCTGCACTGTGGTCCCCACACAGTGGCTCAGATGACTGTTCACTCAGTGGAGCCTGGGCCTGGGGGCTGGTCCCTGTGCTCCCTGATGGGGACTCACCTGCTGTGTCTCCTCTCGGGTCTGGCATTTTCTTCTGAACATTAACCTTCGTGTTGTGTCAACAGGTGCTTCCTCTGTGGGTGGGCTCCACTGATGGATGAGAAGGACAACCTCCACCCCCCTGTGTCTGGGGTGTGAGCTGAGCTCCAGCACCAGGGCTCAGGGAGGGGCTGGACAGCCCTGGATGGACACACATTTGCATGGACAGCCCCTCCCCTGGCAGAGGGTGGGGAGAAAAAGAGGCCTGGGCAGCCCAGCCCCACTGTGGGCTCAGGGGCTGTGTGCACCATGGCCTGGACCCCTCTCCTCCTCATGCTCCTCTCTTACTGTACAGGTGCGGACAGGCCTCGGGGACCAGGGCTCAGTTCCCAAGTTTATTCCCTTTGTGCTCCATCTTCTGAGAAGCTTCCCTTGGTTATGCCTCATCACTGACAAGTGTCTGTGTTTCTGCAGGTTCCCTCTCCCAGCCTGTGCTGACTCAGCCGCCCTCCCTCTCTGCATCTCTGGGAGCCACAGCCAGACTCACCTGCACCCTCAGCAGTGGCTTCAGTGTTGGCAGCTATGGTGTAGCCTGGTTGCAGCAGAACCCAGGGAGCCCTCCCCGGTATCTGCTGAACTACCACACAGACTCCAACAAGCACCAGGGCTCCGGGATCCCCAGCCGCTTCTCTGGATCCAAGGACACCTCGGCCAATGCAGGGGTCCTGACCATCTCTGGGCTGCAGCCTGAGGACGAGGCCGACTATTATTGTGCTACAGGTCACAGCAGTGGGAGCAGCTACAGTTACACACAGTGGCTCAGATGACGAGGAAGTGAGACAAAAAGCCCTGGGCCCATAGATTTTGGCTTTGAGCTTCCCTTTCAGTGATGGCCCTTGCAGGCGAGGGTTCTCTGTGGCAACACCTGTCCTTGAGGAGGAAAGCATAGCCCACAGCTTAGGGCTGTCACCTAAGCCATCACAGGGCATCCCAGGAACACACATGGGGGACAATGGAGCCCGAGGTCACAGGCCCACAGTGTCTGGAGTAAATTAATAACAAGAAATATTTTTTAAACTAAAAAAACTTAGCTTTATTCTCCAGTTTTTTCTTTACTGCTCACGCAGAAAACTTTACCTCTGATGCTCATGGCCATGAAACAAGAGGGAAGTTCTCATCATAGCAAGGGATTCTCTCAGACACCAGCTGTATTCCCCGCAATTTACCTCAATGCTCACTTTATCTGCCTGGAGCCCGTGTGAGATGCACATGTCAGGGCTCCGTCCCCCAGGACTGTCCCCACTCAGATGCCAATCACGAACAGGACATCTGCAGAGTGTCCCCTGTTTCCGTGGGATTTGGCTGCATCGGGAGGTTCCCACGATCCTGCCTTTGGGTGTGATCAGTTTGCTGGAGCATCTCGTGGGACTCAGGGGCACACTTTCTCTACCACAGCATTGGAGAGTGGGGTGCAGGACAGAGAGGGACAGGCAGATGAAGAGGTGCATGGGTGACGAGGTCTGGGAAGGTCCTGAGCACAGAAGTGACTGTTCCTGTGAAGCTGGCATGTGTCACCCTCCTGCTGTGGATCCCTTGGTCAAACCAGAAGCTTCACAAACTTCATACATTGGGGAATTGTATGGGGTTTTCACATCATAGACATGGTTAATTATTAACTCGTCTCTCTGCCCTCCTCTGTTGTTAAGAGATTGGGAGTGAAACTGAAAAATTCTAACCGTCTAATGGTGGTTGGTCTCTATGGTGACCAAGCCCCATCCAGGAGCCCGTCCAGAGTCACCATGTTAGGGAAAGGGACACTAGTGCCACCCAGGGCTTTACAAGTGTTCCAGGATTTCTGCTTCAGGAAGTAGGGCAAGAATACACACACACACACACACACACACACACACACACTGCATTATGATTTAATACAATTGCACAAAATATTGAAACAACAACTCCCCTGGATTTCTAAGAGGAGGGTTAGGCTCGCCCCCACACTCAGGTCTGCACTGTTACACTGGAGCCGTGCGTGCAGTGAGTGTTACCACATAACAGGCCAACTTTAAATTCCCGTGTAGCATCTCATATTAGAGAAAATGAGGGCAATTTTAAAAGCTTTGTGGAAACTTCTCCTGCTAATGCTTAAAGCATTTCTCTATGGGCAACTTTGGGTTAGACTGTACCGGGTTGCTAAACTACAACACGCTGGCCCCTGAGAATTATGGACTCTGGCTTCTACTCAAAAAAAGAAAAAAAAATTCAACAACAACAACAACAAACCAAAAACCAGACAAGTAGAACTCACAATCGCTTTGGTGACAGCCAAAAATTCCCTTCACTTCAGAAGTCTCAATTCTTTTTCTTATCAGATTTGTGTAACCAGCTCCTTCCCTGGAGACAAGAAAGAGGGTAACAGTGAGTTTGACTATTACGGTTACATTATTATTTGACTAATTGGAAGATACGTTACAAGAATATGCAAATATGGCCTTTTATAGGGATGTAATACCAAACTTGACACCCAGCTCACTGGCTTGATTTTTGACATAAATCCCCGGATCCTCTCCTCACACATTGTAAACGACAGCGTGAGAAGCTGTTGGCACAGCAACTGCAAGCTCAGCCCTACCACTGACCCTGCCGGGCCGGGGCGTGGGTGTCGTGCAGAGTCTCCGTTCCCAGTGAGGAGTGTTACAAAGGGCTATGTACTCAGAGCAATCACATGAGAAACTCATGACCTAAAGCAAAGACAGGTAAACCAACTTTCTTGAAATCCTCAGATTCTTCACAAACTGGACAAACTCTGCCCAGCCGAAGGCAGGTGGGTTTTCAAAGACTCTCATTTCGCCGGAGGGAGCTGCTCCGTTTCCTGCGGGTTCCTCCTGGCAGCAGCTTTTGAAGACTGTGGCTCAGCCGAGGCTGCGCACTAGATCCCAGCTGCGGGCCGTCTGAAGTTCAGCTGCGGCCAGTGTTGTTTCCATAATATTAACATCACACTCTAGCTGGGCAGGAGTTAAAGGTTTATTATCAGTCTATGCAAGACTAGATCAAGTTCTAAGACAATTAATTTTGCTTAAGGGAACATTGTAAAGTAAGTATTCTTGCTATTATGATCATACGAATAATTTGCTCATATGATCAATTTAATGCCATAGAGAATTACATCTTGAAATGGGTCACTGTCCCAGACCAAGAAAGCTGAAAAGCTAAATCATCTTAAAATGCCACCTAGGGGACCAGTGAGGAATCAGAAAGCTGAGGGGCCTCATTTGCATGAGTGGGCCCTCCCTCTGACAGAGTATGAAGAGGGGAAGGGAGAGGTGTGGGGGAAGCTCTGCTTCAGCTGTGGGGCCACAGAAGGCAGGACTCAGGGATGGTCTCCACCATGGCCTGGTCCCCTCTCCTCCTGACCCTTCTGGCTCACTGCACAGGTGACTGCATGTGAGGACGGGGGATGGACCCTGGGCAAACTAATGCTATACTTTCCTGTTTGTCTCTAGACCCATAATCACCATCTCTGTGTGTCTTTCTACCCCAGGGTCCTGGGCCCAGTCTGTGCCGATTCAGGTGCCCTCTGTGTCTGAGAACCCAGGACAGAGGGTCACCGTGTCCTGCCCTGGAAGCAGCTCCAACATCGGGAGTTACAATGTGCACTGGTTCCAACAGCTCCCAGGAAAGGCCCCCAAACTCTTCCTCTATGAAAGTGGCAAACGACCTCAGCAGTGCCTGACCGATTTTCTGGCTCCAAGTCTGGCAGCTCAGCCACCCTGACCGTCACTGGGCTCCAGGATGAGGACAGGGCCAATAGTTATGCTTCATATGGGACAACAGTCTCAATGTTTGCACAGTGCTATAGGGCCATGGGGAAGTGAGACAAGAAATTGCTGTCCCTCTAGAAGTTGGACCTCGTGGGTCCTCTGACAAGCCAGATGCTTCCGGTTTGTGTGCCCACTAACGGGGCCCGAGATTCACCTCCGTGAACTTGTCTAGGAAACCTGTCCACATGCTTTAAATTCTGCCCTCACACTTGTCCTCGGCAGCAACACATTGTGTGGTTTTCTCAAACTGGGTTGCAGTTCCTGGATGCAGCTGCAGGCTGTCCTAGGGACAGAGTCCATGGTGGGTCAGGGAAGAACTGGAGACACAGAATCCAGTGTGTCTGAGTCAGAACCCATCATAGTGTCAGAATGTGTGCCGGTACCAACAGTTCTGGGGAACGTCCCTCACGTCCTCGACTATTATGACAGTCGTCAACCCTCAGGGCCTCTGACGGAGTCTCTGGCTCTAGTCTGCCAAGTGGGACTCCTTGCCCGTCACCTCGCTGAGGCCTAAGGAAGAGGCTGGTTCTCACAGCCACTCCTGCGTCAGCAGCCCCCACCTGCCCACAGAGCTGCCGCCTGTGGGGAACTGGCACCAGTGTCCCCGCTTATCTGTTGGTAGGGGAACACCCCAGCAGCTGCCTGCTCAGCTCAGCCTGCAGCTTCTCCTGCTACAGAGGCTGCTGCCCTGGTGGGTCAGGTTCATCCAGGGAAGCCCTGGGAGTGAAGGCTCCTCCTTCCCCGCCCCCCGTGTCTTCCAGTCACTCACCACAGCCCAGCCCTAGGCAGGGACCCTGGGGGACCAAGGCCCATGTTCCTGTCAGGTGCGGACACAGAGTCTCCTTGACCTGAAGCTCAGGGGCTGAGGTGGGGATCCTGCTGTGATCGTGTCAGCCCTGAACTGTGACCCAGGAATCCGGTGTCTCCATCCGTATTTCCAGGGCTTACCCACGGAACCTGCATCTGTGATCCTGGAGGGAAAATTCCAAAGATCTTCCTCTCAAATCACATTTCACTTCCAGAGCTGCCTGTGCCTGTCCCTGGAGTGTGTGATGCACCCTGTGACAGTCCAGGTGTGGGCAGCCTGGTCTGGAGGGCAATGGGCAGGGCCGGGACAGCTGATGTGCACGGTGGGAATCTCATGTGCCGGAACCTGTGGTCCACATGACTCTGACCCCTCAAGGCCTTTGCAGGACTCAGAGCACAGCAGTCCATTTGTGCCACCCTGTGTCCACGTATTAGAGGAGGTTCCACGGAACAGGGTCGTCTGAAGCCTCAGAAAATGCTAAAGTAAGACAGAGACTTGAATAGAGGGCTGTGTATGACTTAGTGTTCCCACAAGGCTGGAGCGATAGGACAAGGACCTGTCTCTCTCTCTTCATGTATACACACACACACACACACACACACACACACCCATATATATACATACGCATGTACACACACACATATATACACACCCATATATATACACACACTTGTACACACCCATATATACACCCCCCACACACATACATACCCATACACACACACACAAATACACACACACAAACACACACACGTACACATGAAATCTAAAGAAAGTAATATATGTACATACACACATATACATACATACAAACACACGTTTATACATAATCTCAAGGAAGGAATTTTAAGGCACTGTTTCACATGATCGGAGACACTGGCAAACCCCAAGCCCTCGGTGAGGGCTGGCCGGTCGGAGGCCTGGGGAGGACCAGGACACGATTGGTTTGGCTCTGAGGCCGTCTGCTGGCAGAGCTCCGTCTTCCTGGGGAAGGTGCGTCTTGGCCGTGTCAGCCCTTCCGCTGACTGGACGCGGCCCTCTCACATCATAGACGATCATGTGCTCTCATCAGCATAGTGGCTGCAGGGTTAACACCCTTCAGACACGTTCACGGAAACCACTAGAATAAAGTCTGGTGTGGAAGCTGACAGAGCATTAACCAGCCCAGGCCCCTCCCTCTCCTCTGGCTGTGGAATGGGACTGCGGGTGGGAGGCTGCTGGGCCTTAGCTCCAGGGCTAAGGGGCAGGGGTTCAGACTGTCTGCCCCACGTGAGGGACCCCCCCTTCCCTGACATTACACACGACGCAGGTGAAGCTCCCTGATGCTCATGCTCAGGCAGATGTCCCGCCCTGCTCTGCCCCCTCTCTGCAGTGTGGCCCCTGCCCTGTGCACACGGGTCCCCACCTCTCTCCCTGCTCGTCCAGCCTCCTTCAGGGCCTGGGGCCCAGGAAGAAATCCAAGACCTCCCGCCCTGGAAGAGGCAGCAGCACTGGATGCAATGGTGCGATATTGGTACATGGGCCCAGGTGATGCCTCATGAAAACTCCGGGCCCACCGAAGCAACCACATCCTTGGGTGGTTGGTGCTTGGTCAGGTGTCCGTGTCACCTACAGCAGATGCCCCTGACAACAGCTGGAGGATGAAGCTGAACATTCCGACCAGCACACCCCCATGTCCCTGTCCTCCTCCGGAGCCCCAGCCCGAGGGGAATGTGAGTCCACCTCCGGGGCTCCCACCGCCTTTCTCCCCTGAGCAGTGCTAAGGAGAGGGTCCATTCTTATCAGTACTGTTGCATTTGGAGTATAGTTTATCATTTTATCTAATGAGAACTTTAGAAAGTGTTTGTAAGTCATTGCTTACATCTTCCCAGCCCCACCTCACACAGGGCTTCCTTCTGAGTTTGGGATGGATTTGAGCTCCCACACCGGCGACTCTCTCCTTTCAGAAATCCCTAAGCTCACTCCCCAGCCTCTCTGCCGACCCCAGCATCTGTGCTGTGACTCCTCCAGTGAACTGAGCCGTGGGCAAAGTGAGGCCCGTTCCGCAAACCTGAGCCCCTCTATGTTTTATATTGTTCAGGCTCCTGGTTTCAGGCTGTGCTGGCACATGCGCCCACTGTGTGGGGCCAGGTCTCAGGAACAAGGTCACCTATAGCAACACCGTAGGGGTGGACGGTGTGGCCTGGGGACAGCAGCAGCCCTGGAGTGGGTGACCTGGGAGACCTGTCTCAGAGCCACCATTTCAACCAAGATCAGCATTTCTAGTGCTTTACTGTGGGCATTTGAACACAATTCCCATCAGTACTTATCATCATTGAAGTTTTAAACCTTACTGAGGTGACTTGTATATGCAATAACATACTTGTATTTAAGTTGGGTAAACTGTGTTAATAAAATCCTATGGCAGCAATATAGATTTTTTCCTAGATATTTCTGCATGTTTGTCCTTTTTACTCTTAGAGACATGCCACAGACAATGCCATAGGACAAGGTCCCGGCCAACTTTCGACTATGAGATTGAGAACTGACTCCCAGGAGGGATCGCTGCTCACAATGTGTGGGGACCGAGGGTCTCCTGCAGGTGGGATAATGACAGACAAAGATGTACACAGCGTCCCACACTAGGGGTGAACAGGAGGGCTTTCTCCCCACAACCGCCCTGTCCCTAGAGAGACATGGGGCCCTTTCTCCTCAGTTCTGCTGGGGACGCACAAGGAAGGAGACCTCTAACACCAGGGAGGGGCAAACCCGTGTCCTGCACAGAAGGGGACATGCCTGCCTGGGGCTGGTCGCTGCTCTGGACTTGATATTGACCTAAGGGTTTATGTAAGAGACACCACGTGATTCCTGAGCACGGACACTGACAACCCAGGGAGGGGTGGAGAAGCTCACCCTGAGGTCTCTGAGGACAGCACTGATGTTCCCTGGGGTGATGGGAAGACCACAAGATGGGACACTTGTCCTGGCCTAAGGCAGTTTTCAGTGGACAGAAAGTGGAAGTCAGAGGCTGTCTCTTCTGGATTCTGGTCACCACACACAATGGCGAGTCTGGGGCTGGGCACCAGATGGCGCTCCAGTGTTGTTCCTGAGGGAACTGGGGTGATTGAAGCTGGAACCAGCCTCCTAGCAATGCCTAGAGACCTGTGCTCAGTTGTGGCTTACAGATGTGACTTCCCTAATGCAGAGGTCTCACGCAGCCCCACCCTGCAAACACCCATGGCATCCTCATGCAGAGGCACTTGCTTTAGGCCCAGGGAGAGATCATACAGCTGGGGGTGGGGGGTGTCTCATTTGCATGAATGGGCCCTCCCTCTGTCAGAGTATGAAGAGGGAAGGGAGAGGTGTGGGGGAAGCTCTGCTTCAGCTGTGGGGCCACAGAAGGCAGGACTCAGAATGGACTCCACTATGGCCTGGTCCCCTCTCCTGCTCACCCTCCTGTCTCACTGTACAGGTGACTGCATATGGGAACAGGGGATGGGGCCCTGGGAAAACTCATGCTGTAGTTTCTTCTTTGACCCAGAATCACCATCTCTATGTGTCTCCCTCCTCCAGGTTCCTGGGCCCAGTCTGTGCTGACTCAGCCGCCCTCAGTGTCTGGGAACCCAGGACAGAGGGTCACCATCTACTGCACTGGAAGCAGCTCTAATATCGGGAGTGGTTACAGTGTGAACTGGTACCAACAGCTCCCAGGAAAGGCCCCCAAACTTTTCATATATGGTGATAGCGATCGTGAGTCTGGGGTCCCTGACCGATTTTCTGGCTCCAAGTCTGGCAGCTCAGCCACCCTGACCATCACTGGGCTCCAGGCCCAGGACGAGGCCGATTATTACTGCCAGTCCTATGATGACAATCTTGATGGTCCCACAGTGCTGCGGGCCTGTGGGGAAGTGAGACCAGAACCCCTGTGTCATCTGGGAGCTGGGTGAACACTGTAGCCGCTGCTGCTCAGGCTCGGCCTGTGCCCTGTGACTCCTGCTCATTCTCTCCTGCCGTCCGGGACCCAGGTTCCCCCAGGGACCTGGGAGGGAAGGATGCTTCTCTCTCTCCTACTCTAATGTCACTCACAGCAGCACTTTCCCAGACCAAGGGTCGAAACAAAACTGAAAGGCCAACTCCCTCCAGCTGGGGACAGTTGACTTTCAGACTCATTTGTATTAATATTTTCTGTGATGTTCAAATAAAGGAAACATCGTGTTGGGCCCGGAGCCTATCGTGGGGCCTGAGCACCGTGTGTGCTGTGCGTGAAGGATGAGTCAGCGCTGCCGGTTTCTTGTATTGTAACGTTCTTCAGTGCAATCACTGCCGAGTGCTTTGCTTTCTCTTCTGACTTTTAGTATAAAATGTAGTCTTACAGAAGTATAAAGTTAGAACAATTTGGTGGTGTGCAGACGTAGGAGATGATGGGGGTGCTCCATGTGGGTGAAGGGAGTGAAAAGGGACCAATTTCCAGTTGTGAAATGAATAGTTCGGGGGACGTCATGTACAGCATGGGGACTAGGGCAGAGATGCAGTGGCCGTGCGTGTGTGAATGCAGCTAAAGGAGTGGACCCCAAACATTGTCAGAACAAGAGATAATAATAATTGCAACTATGTTTAAGGACAGATGTCAATCAGACTGACTCTGGTGGTGATTTTGCAATACATTCATATAGAACGATAATGTTGTACCCTTGAAACTAACATAGCATTGTATGTGATTTACAACTCAATAAAAATTTACAGTACATAAAATGAAATTATAAATATAAATCCAAATTTCTGTCTAATGAAATACCTGCCAGTGGAAGTTTAAAGTATCTGTTTTAAAAAATATTATATTTACTTATTTTTAGAGAAAGGGGAAGGACATGAGAGAGAGAGAAACATCAGTGTGTGGTTGCCTCTCATATACCCCCCACTGGGGACCTGGTCTGTAACCCAGGCATGTGCCCTGACTGGGAATCGAACCAGTGACTCTTTGATTCACAGGCCTGTGCTCAGTCCACTGAGCTACACCAGCCAGGGCTAAAGTATCTTTGTTAACAGTCTCCCCAACGTGAAAGTGTATGGATGTGTATGACAGCTTGTGTGGACTCACCCAAGGCTGGGAGCCGCGGTGATGGTCTCCAACAACTGGCTCATTTTTTGAAGGGGATGTGATTCACAGTGTGATGCTAATGCTGTCCCATTTTGGAAAAAAACACCTTTAGAGAGAGCATGAACACCTCTGGTACACATGGTTTTAGAAGGAGAAGCCGTCAGTGTGTGAACACAAGGTATTTCTTGAGGAGAAATAAAATTACTCTACGTGACAATGTAGTGGCACTTGAAGGCACTACAACCCTGTCAACTGCATTGAAAAGTGTGAAGCACAATGACAGAACCTTAACGTGTGCACATGACATGCCACTTAGGAGGTTGAGGGTCCCGTGGTGGAATGTGGAAGGTGACAGGAGCCCATCAGTTTGCACTGTGAAGGCATGAGCCACACCCTGGGGGGATGGGGAAGAAAGTTACTGACTGAAATACCTGTGACTGTGGGGGCGTCTGTCATACTAACAGCAAAGGAAACTGCACATAAAACTGCTCCAGGTGATAAAGTGGATTACCAGGGGATACAGGTAACAGTGCAGGTGTGGCTGTGCTGTGCACTGTTGTTACATAATCACATGAGTCAGTGAGCACAGGTAGGAGCCAAACTCCTCACTCCAGTAATGGATTTGACATTTATCACCAGGGGGAGGAGGCGTGATGCTCCCGACAGTGACGTGTTGGAGTTGCAGATACAAGAATGAACTCAGGTTTGGTTCGTGGGCACGTACGATTGCAGTTGGAAATACTTACAAATGTGCCTGTTCCTGCACCAGTTCACTCGTAAATATTTTATTGTCCTGTTCTCTGAGTGGAATTGCACGTGGTGTTGCCCACTGTGATGAGTCTGACTTTTCCCAGATATTGGCTGTTATAACATTCTAAACCAAATAATGATGGCTCCTTTGGAGAAATGACTTTAGAGAGATGAATCGGGGTGGGAGAGAGACAGGGAGAGAGAGAAGGCAAGGGACAGTGAGACACACACACAGATGTGGATGTTGTGTTCCCCTTGTTGGAGCATTCACTGGTTGCTTCCTGTATGTGCCCTGACCACAGGTCGAACCCGCAACCTTGCCTCATCGCAACACATTCTAAGCAACTGAGCTACCTGGCCGGGGCCTGATTTATGCTACAACTGCAAATTTGTACCTTTGAACTTCTCTCTCATTACTGTCCCACCCTACCTCAGCCTCTGGCAACCACCAGTTTGTTCTCTGCATCTTTTGTTTATTGTTTATTAGTTTCTTTTTTATCAGATTACACATATAAGTAAGATCATGTTATCTGTCTTGCTGTTTGACTTACTTTATAAAGCATAATGTCCCCAAGTTTTATTCATGTTGTGTCACATGACAAGATACCCTTTCTCTCAAAGGCTCATTTGTACACTGATTTAACATTGTATATTATGTAGGACACGATCTTTAGCCATTCACCCATCAACAGATACTTAGGTGATTTCCATATGTTGGTTATTGTGTAACAATGCTGTCCTGGACCTGGGGTTGCACATGCCTCTTAGAGATGTTTTAGTTTTCTTCAGATAAATACCCACAAGTGGAATTCTGGATCATAAAGTCGTTCTGGTTTTAGGAATGAATCCCAAGGAACCATGTGCAACCTGCTGAGCTGCAGAGACCAGCAGGGCTCTTGGGGCTTCAGGCCATGGTGAGGAGTGTGCACTGGCACCAGCAGGGGGTTCTGTGGGACTGGCCTGTGGCCCCTACAGGGATGTTCAGCTAGGACCCTTTGCTCAATGGAGCCTGGGCTGGGGGAGGGGCGGGTACTCACTGACTGTTAAGCTGGTGATGGGTCCTCCTCTGAGCAAAGACTTTTGTGCTCTCTCAGCAGGTGCTTCCTCACCATGCTTTTCCTTTCTTTAATTGTGTCTTTTCCATTATCATTTAGTCTCCCTTAATCACCCCTCCCCCCACAATCACCCTACCATTGTCCATGTCCATGAGTCCTTTTTCCTTGTTGCTCACTCCCTCCAGCCTCTGACTTTCCCCCCTTTTCTGTCACCCTGGTCTCCATCTAAGAGTCTGTCTCTATTTTCCTTGTGAGTTCGGGGTGTTCATTGGATTCCACATGTGAGTGAAATTCTACGCTATTTGTCTTTCTCTGATGGGCTTATTTCACACAGTGTAATATTCTCCAAGTCCATCCATACTGTTGTAAAGTGTAAACTTTTCTTTTTTTTAAGAGCCAAACACTATTCCATTGTGAATATGTCCCATGGTTGTTTTACCCACTCCTCTACTGACCGACACTTAGGCTGCTTCCATTTCTTGGTGAGTGTAAGTAATGGGGCAATGAACATAGGGGTGCTTATGTTCTTTCAAATTAGTGTCTGAGGTTCATTCAGATATACTCTGTAAGGCCATCATACCCTGAATGCACTTGATCTTGTCTGATCCCTGTGATTTTCAAGGGGTGAAACCAACCTCCACCCCCCTGTGTCTGGGGTGTGAGCTGATCTCCAGCACCAGGGCTCAGGGAGGGGCTGGGCAGCCCCTGGGTGGACACACATTTGCATGGACGGCCCCTCGCCTGCCAGAGGGTGGGGAGAAAAGGAGGCCTGGGCAGCCCAGCCCCACTGTGGGCTCAGGGGCTGTGTGCACCATGGCCTGGACCCCTCTCCTCCTCGTGTTCCTCTGTCACTGCACAGGTAGGGACAGGCCTCAGGGACCAGGGCTCAGTTCCCAAGTTTATTCCCTTTGTGCTCCATCTTCTGAGAAGCTTCCCTTGGTTATGCCTCATCACTGACAAGTGTCTGTGTTTCTGCAGGTTCCCTCTCCCAGCCTGTGCTGACTCAGCCGCCCTCCCTCTCTGCATCTCTGGGAGCCACAGCCAGACTCACCTGCACCCTCAGCAGTGGCTTCAGTGTTGGCAGCTATGGTGTAGCCTGGTTGCAGCAGAACCCAGGGAGCCCTCCCCGGTATCTGCTGAACTACCACACAGACTCCAACAAGCACCAGGGCTCTGGGGTCCCCAGCCGCTTCTCTGGATCCAAGGACACCTCGGCCAATGCAGGGGTCCTGACCATCTCTGGGCTGCAGCCTGAGGACGAGGCCGACTATTACTGTGCTACAGGTCACAGCAGTGGGAGCAGCATCAGTTACTCACAGTGGCTCAGAAGACGAGGAAGTGAGACAAAAACCCCTGGGCCTGAAGACCTTGTCTCTGAGCATCTTTTTTTGAGATATTTGCATGGAGGTGCCTGCAGGGGGTGCTCTTTACCTGGTCCTGTTCTTGACCAGGAATGAGTGACTCAGGGAGCACAGGCCGGTCCAGGGTCTCACACTGGTGAGGTGATGGAGCCCCGCTGTCCATGCGCACAGGGTCGGAGTGAGGGAACAAATGAACACGGTGTCTGCAACTACAAATGGTGACGAAGACAGAAGGGTTTCCCAGCTGTAGTGTCGTCCCATGAATCAAGGAATCCAGGATGGTTTTCCCCGCAGGGCTCGTGCCTGGGTTGCGCTTTGGGTCCCAGGCCAGGGCAAGTGCGGGAGGCAACCTGCCCATGTTCCCAACTCGCACTGATGTTTCTCTTTCTCTATCACTCCCTTCCTTTCCCTTTAAAGTCAATAAGCATGTTCTCAGGCGAGGATGAAAGAAGGACAAAAGAAGAAAGACAGTCATGTTGAGCCCACACATCTTACACCTTAAAGTGACAATATTGTTTTGCTAATGACACATCCACAGTGATACGTCCACACTCATCCGGGTCATAGACACACTTTCCTCTGTCCCTGGAGCAGCCCACACCAGTGAAGGGACCAGGGTCCTGAAGACGTGCACTGACCAGGCCCCGCACACCACCCCTCCCCTCCTCTGCTCCGCTGCTGCTTCCTGCACCCCCTCCTCTCTCCCTGGGGCTCTCACCGGGGGCCAATCTCTATAATATGACAATAGAATCACTGTTTTTTCTTCAAAAGGTTTGTCCATCCGCCTTTGAGTATTTGCATGGAGAAGCCGTTGGTGTGTTTATTGCTCATCCTGAGACGCACCGAGTCCCTGCATAGCATGAGCCTCCATGTCACAGACACAGGCAGGGGGGCTGCATAGTCAGAACATGTGAATGTTCCTTCCTCCTCCTGAGACCAGGTGTCTCCTGAGCACATCAGAACTAGCTCAGGCAAACACACGTTTTGTGCACATTAATGAAATCCCAGGTATTGCTATTTATACAAAACAGAAGTTATTATTCTCTTGTGGTCACCCCCAGGGAGGCACCAGGGACCACAGGGCACTGTGGGGCCAGGTGGTGGTGTCAGGGCAGAAAGAATGGGCTGTGTGCACCCCTGACCTGTTCTCCCTGAGGCCTGAAGACCCCACGGCTGAGGACACTGTGCCTGCGGGAGGGAAGTGTGCAGATTTCCCGCCCCCACAGGACCTGGGCTCCTGTGAAGGACAATTGTTACCAGAGCTAATCTGCCCCAAATGCCTCCTTGCCCCTCAAATTCATCCTGGTTCCAGGGAAGCGCCCTCCACACACTGGTTTTCTTTAGCACCAGGCTCCAGGCCCTGCAGGGTCTGGGAGAACCTGCCCCAGGGGAGGGTTTGCCTGGAGAACCCCCTCAGGGGTGGAGAGGATGTCAAAGGGACAGGAGGCCCCTTGTCCTCATGCTCAGACCTCAGGGAGAGGTTCCCTGAGGGTGTCCTGCATGTGCACTGGTCTCCATACACGCTGTCCCCTCCCTGAGCGTGTCTTGTTCTGGGCTCTGCAGGTCCCAGGCTTCTCTGTCGCTCCAGAAGTCAGGGCCACCCTCTGCTGACCCAGAATCCTCAAGGCCAGAGTCTCCAGGAGGCAGAATCTTCATCATCGGGAAACAGCAGTGACATGAGTGTCCCTGGGTCTTGCTGTCAGGACAGTGGGGAGACGCCCTGAACCCTGATCCACCAGCTGTCTGTTTACTGTGTGTCTGTGACCCGAGTGTGTCGTTGCCCAGCGTTACCCAGAGCGTCCTGACTGCCGCAGAGCTGCCATCCTGACACCAGGCCCCTCACAGTCAGACGTCAATGAGAGATACTTTCTCATGTGCCGGGACTACTGACGTTTCCACTGGCTGGTCAAGGCTCCAGGTTTCTCAGTAGCAGTTGTTTGCAGGACTGGTTCTGAGGGAAGTGGGGGCCACTGAACAGGCGAGAACAGGCTCCACTGCTTCTGAGCTCTGGCCTACACACCCAAGTGCAAGTGTGCGTCTCTGCCTCTGTCACCCCTGTGCCCCGATGGCCTGGCCTGGCCCTTCTCCATGCTGCTTTTGACTCTGCTCATTTCCTCCTATTTTCTATGGACGTCTTCATGCTTACGTCTGTGTCCTAGGCAGCAGGAGCGACAGGCTGATGGACCTGCTTTCGGTTTCCAGATGACTGAGAGGCGGAAATTACGTGACACGGATTTTAAGGACAATCACATAATCACCTTCACAAAAAATTATAATTCTCCCGAAAGATGTGAAAAAGGGAGAAAGTATCAGACATTTATGCATTATAAATTCAAAGAGAAGGAAATTTACTGAAATAAAAATGACAGACACTCAATGACTAAAAAACCCACTAGATGGGCTGAAGAACAACTAACAGTTATGTTGAATTCCAGGAACTGGTGAGAAAAAGAACCAAACATATTCACAAAGACGGAAGACCAGTCAGCCTGGTGTTACCTGGACAATAAAGTGGGATGTTCAAAGATTGCAACGTATTTGAAAGAAATGGGACATTGGATCTATATAATTCACGCTGTCGCTATTATTTTCTGAGGCTGCCACCAGGGGGCGCTATGGATCCACTTGAGGTGAACAAGGCCTGCAGTAAATTCAGATTTAATGACCATGAAGGCAACAAGCTCACTGGCTTGAGGTGTATTTTACAGCAGGTGCTTCCTCCCAGGGGACCAGCTCAGAGCCCACAGGCAGGCCAGCCGTTGAGTCCCGACAGTAGAGCTGGCCCTGGATGGGGACGCACGAAATTGAGGGTGGGGGAAATAAAGAGCCAAGATTTGCATGAAGCATGCCCCAAACACAAAGCCTCCCTCCAGGGAGCTGAGGGAGATAAAGGAGCCGCCAGAGTGTCCAGTGTCAGCTGTGGGGCCAGAGTGTCCTGGACACATTTGCACCATGACCGGGACTCCTCTCCTGCTCCTGTTCCTCCTCACCCTCTGCCCAGGTTCATGGACATTTCAGAGACCAGCTTTGGAAGGGACCTTCTGCCTGCTTTCCTCATTCCTCATGTGTCTGTTTTCATTTCAGGGTCCAGCTCTCAGATTGTGGTGACCCAAGAGCCGTCACTGTCTGTGTCTCTAGGAGGGACTGTCACACTCACCTGTGACCTTAGCTCTGGGTCAGTCTCTAGGAGTAACTACCCCAGCTGGTACCAGCAGACCCCAGGCCAGGCTCCCCGCACGCTCATCTACAACACAGACAGCCGCCCCTCTGGGGTCCCTGATCGCTTTTCCGGGTCCATCTCTGGGAACAAAGCCGCCCTCACCATCACAGGGGCCCAGCCTGAGGACGAGGCTGACTATCACTGTGCTACAGAGCATGGCAGTGGGGGCAGCTACAGTTACTCACAGCGGCTCAGATGCCGAGGAAGTGAGACAGGAACCCCTGGGCCCGGAGGTTATGCTCTGAGCCTCACTGAAGCTTCTGTGGGGGCCTCTGCAAGGTGGGCTCCTCTGCAGTCAGAAACGTCCAGAAAGGGGGCAGAGCAGCACAGTCATGAGTGAGAGCACAGGGCGTCCCCGGGTCACTCTACCTGATGGAGTGATAAAGCCCGATTGACCGTCGCCACAGTGTTGGAGTAAATTTTAAGAAAATTAATATTTTTAAGAAAAAAAAACACAGTTTTCCCCCGCTGTTGTGTCTTCTTTTGTACTCACACAAAACCCTTCACTTCTGACATTTCTAGTCATTAAACCTGTCAGGGATATTTCTTCGCAGCAAGCAATTCTCTGTGACACGAACTGGATATCCAACCACACAACTCAGCTCTCAAATGACTGCCTGGAGACGGTGTCAGGTCCACAGTGAAGGGCCTCCGTCCCACAGGTCTGCCCGCTCTGCAGGTGACAGTCACACGCAGGACGTCCCCTGGTCTTGTTCATGACCTTGGCTATAACTCCAAGGCTCCCCAGTTCCTCCCGTGGTTCAATTAATTTTTTGACTCCACCTGAGCCCTTCTCCCTCCTCAAGGAAATGGGGGGCAGGGTTGTAAATTCCAGGCTTGGAATCGTGCCTCTGTCTATGTGTGAGTAGTCCTCACTCAGGAGCCCACCCAGAGTCACCACATTTGAAAAAAAGGAACATCTGTCACCCAAGAAATTTCAAGGTCAGGAGGCTGAGACCAATATATATTTTCTCTTATCTCAATAGTGTGTCTGCACGTACAAGTGATGACCCAGATAGTCACCATCACACACAAATTAATGCCATGAGAACCTTGTGTTAGCTCTTCAACACCCCCACGGCCCCAGGCCCTTCAGCCTGACCCTGGACACTGGGCCCTTGGGCACCCTCCATGACTGGTGACCTCACAACTGTCGGTGGGTTCTCCTGAGCCCACAGGCACTGACTGTCACCCTGTCCTCTCACACTTCCCTGGGCTCTCCAGCCATCCAGGCTGTGGGCTGGGCTGTGGGGCATCAGGAGCAGGAAGTCCCCAGTGTGTGCCTGCGTTTCCTCCCCCACAAAGCTGCTGATGAGCCCAGACCCCAGGTGAGCTTCTCCTGCACAGGAAGCAGCAGACACATTGGGGGTGACCATGGCAATGTTCCCAAGGGTTTCCAGGTAGAGCCCCCACATTTGTGACCTAGAAGAGCTGTGAGGGACCTTCCTGGGTTTGAGTCTCATCTCCCAATTCAGTGCTGTCACCAGAACCTCTTGACCACCTTTGGGTTTCAGCCCCTGGGAGAGGCTGGTGTCATCGTTACAGAGCTGAACACAAGCCGATGCCACACAGATCTCCTGCTCCGTGGGGACAAGTGATGAATCTGCCCTCTCGGCCCCTGCCTGGCTCATCAGTCCCCTGTCCTTCCCTGTGACCAACCTCAGCTCAGGAGTTTGCTTTGTCTGTCACTCATTCTATTAACATAAAAGGGTTTCATTCTCTCAAATCTATTTATCTTTACCGTGTCAATGAAAATACATGTTTCAACATACCGTTCTCTCAAATCAAACAGAATTGCTCTGTTTCCAGAGTGAAACATTCCCTCAGTGCTGAGCGGGGGTAGGAAAGGCCTACATGCAGTAGGTGTGACCCTTCCTGCTGCCGGCAGAAATTGTGTCCTTTCACGGGACCCTGAGAAAAGCACTTCTCAGACTCACTCATGGGAGACTGTGGGGGGGCAAGATTTATTCGGGTAGAAATAGAAGGCTGCTGGTGTGTCACACGTCCGTCTGTCCCGCCATGGAAAACGTTCAGCTGTGGCTTCAGCAAGGCTAGAACACAGGCCAGTGTCCAGTGTTTCTGTTTCATATGGAAGCTTAGTCATTTGGGTCTCCTGGGGGCTGCTGTGGGCCATGAGTGGCTGCTGGACCCAAATGTTGCCATGGAGAGAATGTGTGCATGAACTGGGCAATAGAGAGAGAGAGAGAGGGAGAGAGGGAGAGAGAGAGAGAGAGAGAGAGAGAGAGAGAGAGAGAGAGGGAACTCTCCATGCCCTGGCACTATGTTATCTGAGGCTTAGGAAGGACTGTGCCCTTTTTACAAAGAACCAATGAACTTCCCATGCATCCATGAGCTTGCTCTGGGCCAGCCTTCCACCCAGTCCTGTCTCCTTTGAGGGGACTACAGCACACACACATTTATGTGAGAGCCGTGGCTTTTGTCGCTTTTATGTGAAAGAGTTGGAGGGCACCTGAAACACACACACGAGCGGATGCACAGTCTGACCGAGAGCTCTCAAGTGGGTGTCCTGTCACAGTCCGCCGGGGGTGGGCTGCAGTCACGGAGGAGGGCAGACACGCAGGAGGGATCCTGTGGAGGCTGTGCCAGGGAGGGTAGAAACAGGAGGTTTTGTGAAGTATTGTCTAGAATTTTTGTAACTTCAAAATTCTCTCCATCACATATATTTTTAACTTCTCTGTCTCTCTGTGATGATGCATTTGGGTCCTATCATTAAGAGAGACTCAACGTGACCAAAAGCTGTATTTTCACTGTAATCTAAAGTTTAAGACCATTTCCCCCAACAGAGAAGAATTTGACTTGGATGGAGACCACAGGAAAAAGTTGTACCTGGTTCTCCAGCTATAAAAGTGTCAGGGAAGCCTGGTGTCTGAGAGCAAGAGGAGGGGCTGCCAGCTGGGCTTCAGTGCTGTGGAGCTGGTCATGAACACCCTGAGCAGAGCCAAGGTGTTGGGGTTCTGTGCAACCAGCAGTGGGGAGCCCCTGAGGGTTTTGAGTTGGGGGTGAACAACCTGAACTGATGAGAAAGGCCCTCAAGTGCCTTCAGGACACAGTGCCCGAGGTGAACAGGTGACCCTGGTCTGAGTCACTGACTAGGAGTCCCTGTCAGTCTAGACGTGTGGGACCATGGGACCGTGGGCACAGGTGCAGCAGAGGTGGGTCCGGGCACAGGGGGACGTGCTGGTCTCTGCCTCCAGCTGCCCAGACACTCAGCACGTGTGCAAATGCATCACACCCAGTATTATCTTGCTGCTAAAATGTGACAATGAGTAAGACAATCCGGGCAGGGAAAGCTTTATTTAGAACAGAAATAAATTCAGGACACTGGTGACAAAACGCTGACGAGGAACACACGGCACCGAGAAGGAGCGCACTGCGGACCTAAGACTGTGCGTCCGTTTCTGAGACGGAGACGCCGTCTGCGTTCTCCACTGGTGCCTGTGAGGCCCAGCAACGCCATTATTATCATTACTTTTTTACCAGTTACACACTAAATTACATCAGATCTCCATGAAAACTGAAAATGCCCTGGCTGGTATAGCTCAGGGGATGGAGTAGGCACTGCGAACCAAAGGGTTGCTGGTTGGATTCCCAGTCAGGGCACATGCCTGGCGTGCAGGCCAGGTCCCCAGTGGAGGCCACATGAGAGAGGCAACCACACAGTGATGTTTCTCTCCCTCTCTTCCTTCTTCTCTTCCCTTCTCTCTAAAGAAATCAATAAAATCTTTAAAAAATTATTTAAATCAACTGTAAATGCATTCCTTGAATTAAAATGTTTTTTGCATTGCTCTCCTTTGAACATGTCACTGAGCGTTTTCCTGGAAAACCCTCTTTCTAGGTCGCTTCCCCTAGCAGCCCCTGTGAGCCCTTCAAACCGGATCAGCTGTCCGTCATCTGTAATGTGGGACAGAACCTCCCTGTGCATGTGCTGTGCCACATCTTCACCGGGGGTGAAACCAAAGTAATTTGTCATATACGTACATGTTTGCCCCTCCCACGGTGGGAACCCTGGGAGTGAGATGCACCAGGAACCAGCACAGTGTCTCAGAGTCACAGTATCTGGGAACCAGACCCTGGGTGTGTGAGTAGTCGGTGACCTGCTGAGCTGCAGGAACCAGCTGGGCTCTCAGGGTTTTGGTCCAGGACACAAGTGGGTGCTGTGACCAGCAGGAGGCGGAGTGGGACTGCACTGTGGTCCCTGTATGGCTAGCTGCTCAGTGAGGACACATCCCTCAAAGGAGCCTGGACCTGGAGGCTGGGCCCTGTGCTACTTGATAGGCACTCAGCAGCTGTGTCTCCTCTCGGGACCGGCATATTCTCCTGAGCATTAACCTTCATGTGGTTTCAGCAGACGCTTCCTCCCAGGGCTCTCCCAAGGGGTGACGTCAACCTCCATCCCCCTCTGTCTGGGGTGTGAGCTGAGCTCCAGCGCCAGGGCTCAGGGAGGCTGGGCAGCCCCTGGATGACCCCACATTTGCATGGACGGCCCCTCCCCTGGCAGAGGGTGGGGAGAAAAGGAGGCCTGGGCAGCCCAGCCCCACTGTGGGCTCAGGGGCTGTGTGCACCATGGCCTGGACCCCTCTCCTCCTCGTGCTCCTCTCTCACTGCACAGGTAGGGACAGGCCTCGGGGACCCTGGTCATCCTCAGTATTTCTCCCCTCTTGCTCAGAATTCTAGAATGGTACAGTTTCTTGAGCAAGTATCCAGTATGTCTGTGTTTGCAGGTTCCCTCTCACAGCTTGTGCTGACTCAGCCGCCCTCCCTCTCTGCATCTCCTGGAGCATCAGCCAGACTCACCTGCACCCTGAGCAGTGGCTTCAGTGTTGGCGGCTACTACATACACTGGTTGCAGCAAAAACCAGGGAGCCCTCCAAAGTTCCTCCTGTGGTATAAATCAGACTCAGACAAGTACCAGGGCTCCAGGGTCCCCAGCCACTTCTCTGGATCCAAGGACACCTCGGCCAACACAGGGCTCCTGACCATTTCTGGGCTACAGCCTGAGGACAAGGCTGACTATCACTGTGCTACACATGAAGGCAGTGGGAGAAGCTTCAGGTATTCACAGTGACTCAGATGATGGGGAAGTGAGACAAAAACCTCAGGGTCCCCAGACCTAGTCTCTGAGCAACTTTCACTGAGAAACTTCTGTGAAGATGCCTGCAGGGGGCGCTCCTTGGTAGGCACTGTTATTGAACAGGAATGACTAAGCCCCACTGCCCATGCCCACAGGGTAGGAGTAAGGTAACTAGTTAACCCTTTGGGTACAAGTACAAATGATGATGAAGAGGAAGTGTTTTCCCAGCTGGCTTGGTGCAGTTGGTTGGAGTGTCATCCCATAAATCAAAAGCACAGGGTTTGTTTTCCCCTCAGGGCGCATACCAGGGTTGAGGGTTCAGTCCCTGGCCAAGGCAGGTGCGGGAGAAAACCTGCCCATGTTTCCATCTGGCGCTGATGTTTTCATTTCTCTCTGCCTCCCTTCCCTTCTCTTTAAAATCAATAAGCATGTCTTCATGGAAGGAAAAAAATAGACAAAATAAAAGACAGTCATGTTCACCTGCAAACCTTACACTTTAAAGTGACAATATTGTGTTGCTAATGACACGTCCACAGTGATACACCCACACTGACCTGGGTCATAGACACACTTTCCTCTGTCCCCAGAGCAGCCCACACAGGTGACGGGACCCGGGTCCTACAGTCGTGAACTGACTAGGGCCCGCACACCACCCCTCCCCTCTGCTCCGCTGCTGCTTCCCACACCCCTCCTCGCTCCATCTCCAGGTTAGCTTTCAGGAAAAAGGACCAGTTCTTGCCTGAGTTTCATTCCCCAGGGCTCTGTCTCTGGGGAGGACGGTTAACATTATTAGAACAGCCTCAGTTCACTTCCTAAGTGTTTCCTACCCTCATCTCCCGGGTGTGTCGTCCACTCTCCACCACCCACAGCCAGTCTGTAACATGACAATACAATTACTGCTTCTTTTAAAAAGTTGTGACCATCCACCTTTGAGTACTTGTGAGAGGGGACTCATGAGTTGGAAAATGTTAGTGTAAGGTAAATAGTTATAAGCCTAGTACGTAATGCATATGTTAAAGCTTTTGTTTCAGAAACCACAGAGAAGGCCCATCCTGGCCCCCAGGAAAAACTGCCTACCTCCTGGGGCACTGCTGAGGGCCACCGCCTGGGGACAAGGGGAGGCACGCGGAGCCACCGTCTTCCAGGGAGAGACAGAGGACCACCTGCCCCAGGGAACAGCTCACTGCCCAGGACAAGAATGTTGCAGTTTCTTTCACCTAATTCTCCTTGAATTTCAAAACCCCTCACCACACCTTGTTCATTCCCTGCTATAGAAACATTGGTCTGGAAGGAAAATGTGAGAAGGCTCTTTCAGGGTGGGAATCCACCCTCTTCTCAGATCGCCGGCCATTTGAATAAAGCACCCACACAGATTCAATCTCTATCTCATGGTTACTGGGTCTGGTAGTGACAGGCAGCAGGAGGTCTGGTGTCTTTTCTGGTTTCACTTGTACACAGGAGCTGTTGGTGAAAATATTGTTCATCCTGAGACGCACCGAGTCCCTGCACAGCGTCGGTCTCCACGTCACGGACACAGGCAAGGGGGCCACATAGATCAGAACGTGCGGACGTTCCTTCCTCCTCCTGAGAATACGTGTTTCCTAAGGAACGTCAGCCCTGCCGCAGTGGGTGACGGTAATGATGGAGCACAGGATTGGGTGCTATAGGGCGTCAGAAAGTTGCTCTTACAACAAGCACTGTCAGCCTGGGACCCTGCAGCGGGCAGATTTAGGATGCTTGCTCAACTGCAAGGGTGTCTGAGGGGATTTGCTGAATAAAAGGTGGTCTGGTCCAAGAGCCCCTGGCCAGCCCGGGAAAGGACAAAGGTGATGGGGTAGAGTGATGAGGAACTGTAAGAACATGACTACCTGTGACCTTAAGAACTGTGCTACAATTTTTCTAATCCATCAGAGTTTTAACCCACCCCGTGGGGTCAGGTCGTTCCCCTCTCCGAGTCCCACTCAGGACAGCAGACCCCCGTGCTGGTTCCTTCTGCTGCCATCCCCCGCCAGGGCCCCCTGAATGTGCCTTTGCTGGTCTCTGTCCCAAGTTCTGCCCTAGGACTTCCCACAGAGCAAATCTCTAAGGTATCAGGATGACTGAATGAATGCAGCGGTGAGGACAGGTTAAAGTGCGATTAAAAATTTCCCAGCACGTGGGGCAAAGTTGCAGGCAGGCCCCACTGTGGTTCCCAAGGACACCCAGGCCCTGCACCCTCCTCACAGCCCTTATTGTTTAGTTGCTCCATGCAGATCAGCCCCATGGGTGTGCAGACCCCTCCCCACCCTGCTCTGCAAGGGCCAGCATCCTGCTCCTTCTACATGCTTCTGTGTGGAGGTCTCTGTGCCCTTGGTGAACTCCTGTTCACACCCAGCACCCAGAGCAAGTTCTGTCCTCAGGGCCCTCCATGGGTACAGTCCACTTTGCTCTGAGATCCAGGCCCTGTGCCCTCTGCTCCATAGTGGTCCCCGTGTTCTCCTGGGCAGGATTCTGTGGTGCTTCCCCTGGACCACCGCCCATGGAGGAGGCCTGAATCAGTGATGCTCACACCAGAAGTGCCCCAATGTTGTCTCTGTAGGGGTGACCCCCCTGTGTTGGAAAGAGGGAAATCAAGTAAGCAAGGGAAGATGAGGTGTTGGAGTAGCTTAAAGAGACCAGGAGGGGTCGCTGTGAGACTGTGCTTGGACTGCTCTTACAGGGCAGGGCTGGCTCTTTGCCTCCTGGGAGGACTGCGCAGGTGTGTCCTCTCTGGGAGTGTCTGAGTCCCCTGCATGTTGGCCTGTGTGTGGTTCCAGCAGATACTTCCACCAGCCCCACCCACAGGGGAAACCAGCAGAACAGACTGGCTGTGAGGGCAAGGGCCACAGACCTTGTCAGTGACCCTGGGTGACAAGCTCTGGGTGGGGACACATTTGCATGAGTAGCCGCTTGTCTGTGAGTAGGAAGGAGATAAGGGAGGCCTGAGCAGCCCAGCCCCAGCTCTGTGGCCTGAAAACGGTCTGTGCTCACCATGGCCAGGACCCCTCTGCTCCTCGCGTTCCTCTGTCACTGCACAGGTAGGGACGGGCCTCAGAGACCAACCCAGAAAGACTGCACCCTGACCTTCTATTCACTGCCATGTGTCTGTGTTTGCAGGTTCCCTCTCCCAGCCTGTGCTGACTCAGCCGCCCTCCCTCTCTGCGTCTCCTGGAGCCACAGCCAGACTCACCTGCACCCTCAGCAGTGGCTTCAGTGTTCGCAGCTATGCTATAGGCTGGTTGCAGCAGATGCCAGGGAGCCCTCCCCAGTATCTGCTGAACTATCACACAGACTCAAATAAGGGCCAGGACTCTGGGGTCCCCAGCCGCTTCTCTGGATCCAAAGACACCTCGACTAAGTCCGGTGTTCTGTTCATCACTGGACTGCAGCCCGAGGATGAGGTTGACTATTACTGTGATACATGGGATGGCAACGCCAATACTTGCACAGTGTTTCAGATGCAGCAGAAAGTGAGACAGAAACCTGCTCTGTGCTCTCCATTCCCGGGGCAGCCGCCCTGGCCGGTGGCTCTGACTGACTCTAGCTCAGCGCTGACTGTGCGGTCAGATCTTCCTTCCACGCCTGAGTTTCCTTGGGCCAGTAGTTCTGACAATGTCGTGTTTTTTCCTTCTGTTCAACCTTTAGAACAGGTCTTGCACATATGTTCTCACTGTGTTAACTGTTTCACAGACAGAAATTCCTTGCTGACAGAGAACAATTTCCCATGGGAGACATTTGAGGAGGTCAAGTCAGGTTGATCCCAGCCAAGGCCAGCTGAGGCTGGAGGGGCGACTGAGACAGGATTCTAGTCTGAGCGCTGAAGACTGAATTGGGTGATGCAAACTGACACGTCAGCGTAAACTGTACCCTGTTGTATATACTAGCAGTGAGCTTTTGGAATGTAATAATAATGGCAATACTGCTACAGTAGGCTGCTGCCAGTTGAGGTGAGATCCCAGCTGGCCACTGTGAGTCATGGGCCGTGTGGATGCTTCACAGAGCACAGGTGGGCAGGCTGGGGCCCTGGAAAGCTCCTGGGACTCCAACAGGCTCCCCAGGATGCCCGGGCACCTTGTCCAGCATCAGGGTGTGGGCTGAGGACTGCGGGTCTCCAGGGTCCCTCACAGCGTGTTCTGCAGCCCCTACCTCCTCCCCACTGACCCAGATTCCACAGAGAGTCAGGGTGCTTGGGGAGTCTCTTCCCCATTGGCACAGATGGCAGCAAGGAGACACTTATGCTGAGCCGCCAATACCTGCTAAGATGAATGGGCATCATCCAACCTACTGAATATCAGCAAGATAGTAGGATAGAGGAGAAGAGCCCTCCCCTTCCCATACCTGTAAGAACTTCGGGCTTGAGCAGGAAGGGGAGATGGGATTTGACTCAGGAGTCCACCCATCTCCCAGGTCCCACGAAACCTAAACAAACCTCGGTCTCTTGTACCAGCTCCTGTCTCACCAATTTGGCTTTCCTTGGAGCAGGCACCAGAACCCACTCGTTTGGTGTCAGGACTATTCGTAACAACATACAGATGAAATACTTAGGGGTCAATCTGAAAGAAAAGATACTCTGATACAGTGAAAAGTGCAAAACATGGCAAGAAATTACAACTTAAGTAAATATCTTGGTTTGTGGCTCAAAATTCTCAGTGTGCCTGAGACAACATTTTTTCCCAAATGGAAGGACATGCAGTTAGTTAACTGCAAGGTCTTCCAGCACATGTGCTGCAGAGGGGCTGTGGGTGTGAGGCTGGTTCCAGGGCTCAGATCAGGGCTCAGGTCGTCTCCCCCACGTCCTGGATTCCCCTCCTCCTCACTGATCACACAAGACGCAGGTGAAGCTTCCTGATGCTCACACTCCCTCGGGCTTCCCGCCCCAGCCCTGCCCTCTCCCTGCCCTGTGCACACGGGCCCTGCATCTCTCCCTGCTCATCCAGCCTCCTTCAGTGCCTGGGGCCCAGGACAGACAGTCAAGAGCTACTGTCCTGGCAGAGGCAGCAGCAGGGATAGAACAAGGTGATTTTGACACACAAAGTTCCCGACATCTCATCGACACTCTGAGCCCACTGAAACCACCACAACCTCTAGGAATATTGCTTCTCAAGGGAATTAGGCTGGGGACAGAGAAGCAGGGACCCCACGTCTCAGTCCCTCTTTATTTGTGTCTTCCGGGTTCCTGCCTGTCGGCTGTGCTGGCTCATGCACCCTCCATGTGGGGCTGGGTCTCAGGAACAAGGTCACCTATTGCCAAAGCAGCAGCACCACAGACATGGAGAGTGTGGCTCGGGGACAGCAGCAGCCCTGGAGTGGGCAACCTGGGGCATCTGTCATGGAGTCTTTTGCGATGGAAACTGTGGCTTCAGGTTTGGCAAGGAACACTGCCCACACGTGTTTTACATCCAGTCCCAGGAACAGGCTGATGTACAGGACCTGGCAGAAAATGTTTTCACCAATGTGTTCCAGCTGTGAGCGTTGAAGATACGACCCCCACTTCCCTCTGTGGTCCCACCATCTGCGGTCGTTTCCCTTCATCTAACTTCACGTCACAAGTGACTCGGTTGTTCAATCTCTGACCACCCTCCGAGGATCTGAAGTCTTTCCCAGTGTCTGCGGTTTTGAGGAAAACGGAATCATTTCTGATTTCACATTCCCAGTCTGTTTACCCTGCCAGGCAGATACTTTATCCAGGGACACAGGTTCCTTCTGGAGAAGCAGTGGAGGGGTCAGTGGGAGGCTGATGCCAACGTCCTGAGCTCAGGAGTGAGGAACCTACCAGAATCTGACACAAGGGATCCAGCAATCTCACATCCGTCTTTATCAGAACCCCGCAGATGTGAGGACCATTCCCTGTCAGCACCAACCCCTGTGTGTGGGCTCCTTCTGTCCTCCTGAGGCCACAGGCAGTCCCCTCCCCCTGGCATCCTGGGCTTGACCCTCCGCTCTGCACACACTGCTCCCTGTCAGCACCTGTCCTCTGACCCCGGGCCCTCTGTGAGGACCCGGCTCCCTGTAGGTCAGGAACACAGGGCGGCTGCTGTGAGCCTCAGGGATCAGCTCAGCTGGGGGAAGGCGGGGCCTCGATGCCTGTGGACCCTGGTCCTCAGTGCTGTGTGTGCCCTCATCCTCCAGCTGAGCCGGGATTTCAGTGTGCGGCTGGTCACACAGAGCAGAGGACATCTGTGACTGCTCGTGAGGCAAAAGGAGCCCGTTGTCCTCATCAGGTCGTCACTCGAGGCCCTTCGTGAGGCCTGTTCTCTGCTGGGACGTTTCTGCAAGTGGAGGGAGAAGGCTCCACAGCGGGGGCTGGGAGCCGAACCTGAGAAGTGAGTGACTGTGAAGCTTTGTCATGAACCAAAGACACTCAAGTGGGACTCTGTCATGGGGTGAAAGGAGTATATTTGTTTCAAAGCAAACCTTTTTTTGCTATTTATTTTAAAATTGCAGCACCCTTAAGTAGTAGAAAAACACATCTGACATTTTCCATTCATGTTTCAGTAGCTGCCACTTTCATTAAATTGCTGGTTTTGTAAAGGAAACGTGGACGTGGGGACACGAAGAGTTCCTCCTTGTCGCACTAAGGACTGTGTGCCTTCCATCCGGGGGGTGTCGGTCCTAAAGCTCACACAGCAGCTTTGTCCCCCTTGAATCCTGGGCCCTCGTGCTGGCTGCTGACACAGCCGCTGTGACAGGTGTGACCGAGGAAGTGTCAAATCAGTAACAGAAGCAGGAAAAATGAAAATATTTGGAGGTGAGGAGTCAATTTAAATTTAAAGTGAAGAAAACTACCATCTGCAGATAGGAGTCTAGAGACCAAATTGATAGTTCACTTAAAAATAGTTTTAAAATTTCCAGTGTACAATTAATAAAAATAGTGTATAATTTAAAAAGTAGTTCATAACATATGTTATTCTGGTCCCATTATGAAAAAAAAATCTTTGACAATGTCTTTAGAAAATAAACAGAATATTCAGGAATCAATAAGAAAAAATTTTAACATGTTGTGAAACACCGGCTTACACACGAACACAGTAAACTGTCAGCACTGAGCAGGGAGGTTATACAAACACTTTTCCTTTTCCCGTTATTACTGATTTAAATGTGCTTCCCCTTTAGAGGGTGCTCAGGTGTGTGTCAGCAGAGGGGACAAGTTCTTCGTTTTTACTGGGATTGGTGTGTGGCAAACTCCACTGACTGGCAGCAGGCAGGGTCACTGGGCATTCCCAGGACCGGCTCTTCCTCAGATGTGCCCCGTGGTCCCTTCCAGGGCCCTGTGGGTGGTCTGGACTGTTCCAGCTGACTGGACCCCTCTGGTTGGAACGTCAGCTCTGTTTGCCCTGGAAGGAGCCTCTGAGTCGGGTGCACTGTGTCCAGGCACCAACGGCTGCCACACAGGAGCCCCAAACAGTCACATTGGTGTCCTGAACCCTCTGGGTCCCTAACTGTTCCTTTGTGTCCAGACCTGGTTACTCATTCTCCTGACACCTCTGGGCTCCTGTAGGCACATGGAACAGGAAGGGAAGGAGGGTGATGATGGTGTTGAGACTTGCAGGGATCCCGAGCTAAGCCACAGCACCAGCCCAAGAGGAGAATGAGATGCAAGCCTTCCATCAGAACCCCAGCCAGACCCATAGACCCACCCCACCCCTGGGCCCGACACTAGAATCAGGGCCTTCCCTACAGTCAGTTGTCCCTCAGGACCCAGAGTTCACAGGCCCTTCCATGATCCGTGGCCTTTGGTCCAGTTCCACCTTCACACTGGACTCTTCTGACGACACCCAGCCCGGTCACGGCCCCAGAGGCCGAGGCTCAGGTGGAGAGTGCTCATGAGCATCGGGAGGCTGCACAGGTGGCCGTCCAGTGCACTTCTGCCCACGGACCCAGGGGGTTTGGGAGGGAGTGCTCGGGTCTGGGATGAGGACCTAAGTCACACTGCACGGTCCTCCTCACAGAGACGGTCAAGTCTTTGTCACATGACAATTATGAATGGGGCCAGTGACTGCTCTGGACTGGATACTGGCCTAAGAGTTTGTGTGAGAGATATCACCTCAGTCCTGACCACTGAACAGTCACAAAAGAGCTGAGGACAGAGGCTACCACAGAACACTGAGTAGAGCACAGGATGCCCTGCAGTGACCGGGAGGCCACTAGAGGGGACACCTGGCCTCACCTGGACCTAAGGCAGGGTTCAGTGGCCAGAGAGCCCTGGGATGCAGAGGTGGTCTCTGATGGGTTCTGGGCACCATGTCACACAATGCTGTGCCTGACCCTGGACACTAGAGGGCGCTTGGGTGCTGTTTTGAGGGACCAGGAGTGATTTGAGGTGTTACCAACCTCCTGGCACTGCCTAGTGCCCTCTGCCCTGGGCTAACAGCTGTGTCTTCCCCCACCCATGGGCCTCTCACAGCTCCACCCTGCAAACAGCCATGGCCTCCTCAGGCAGAGGCACCTGGTTTGGGCCCAGGGAGGAATCATACAGCTGGGGGTGGGAAGTGTCTCATTTGCATGAGTGGGCCCTCCCTGTCTCAGAGTATGAAGAGGGGAAGGGAGAGGTTTGGGGGATGCTCTGCTTCAGCTGTGGGGCCACAGAAGGCAGGACTCAGGGATGGACTCCACCATGACCTGGTCCCCTCTCCTGCTCACTCTCCTGGCTCACTGCACAGGTGATTGGATAAGCGGACAAGGGAAGGGCCCTGGGAAGATGGGTTCCTCCTCCTGTCTCTAGACTCCCGATCACCATCTCTGTGTGTCTCCCTCCTCCAGGGTCCTGGGCCCAGGCTGTGCTGACTCAGCCGCCCTCAGTGTCTGGGAACCCAGGACAGACGGTCACCATCTCCTGCACTGGAAGCAGCTCCAACATCGGGGGTGGTGAATATGTGAGCTGGTACCAACAGCTCCCAGGAAAACCCCCTAAAACTGTCATCTATGGTGATAGCAATAGACCCTCAGGGGTCCCTGATCGATTCTCTGGCTCCCAGTCTGGGACCTCGGCCTCCCTGACCATCACTGGGCTCCAGGCCGAGGACGAGGCTGATTATTACTGCTCGGCATGGGACAATAGTCTCAGCGGTCCCACAGTGCTGCAGGCCAGTGGGGAAGTGAGACAAGAACCCCTGTGTCATCTGGGAGCTGGGTGAACGCTGCAGCCGCTGCTGCTCAGGCTCGGCCTGTGCCCTGTGACTCCTGCTCATTCTGTGCTGCCGTCCGGGGCCCAGGTTCCCCCAGGGCCCTGGGAGGGAAGGATGCTTCTCTCCCTCCTACTCTAATGTCACTCACAGCAGCACTTTCCCAGACCAAGGGACCAACCAAAACAGAAAGTCTATCTCCCCTCCAGCTGGGGACAGTTGACATTCAGACTCATTTGTATTAATATTTTCTTGTGATGTTCAAATAAAGGAAACATCGTGTTGGGCTCTGGAGCCTATTGTGGGGCCTGAGCACCGTGTGTGCTGTGCGTGAAGGATGAGTCAGCGCTGCCGGTTTCTTGTATTGTAACGTTCTTCAGTGTGATCCCTGCCGAGTGCTTTGCTTTCTCTTCTGACTTTAGTACAAAATGTAGTCTTACAGAAGTATAAAATTAGAACAATTTGGTGGTGTGCAGACGTAGGAGATGATGGGGGTGGTCCACGTGGGTGAAGGGAGTGAAAAGGGACCAACTCCCAATTCTGAAATGAATAGTTTGGGGGACGTCTTGGACAGCATGGGGACTAGGGCGGAGATGCAGTGGCCGTGGGTGTGTGAATGCAGCTAAAGGAGCGGAACCCAAACATTGTCAGAACAAGAGATAATAATAATTGCAACTGTGTTTATGGACAGATGTCAATCAGACTGACTCTGGTGGTGATTTTGCAATATATTCATGTAGAACGATAATGTCCTACCCTTGAAACTAACTTACCATTGTATGTCATTTATAACTCAATAAAAATTTACAGTACATAAAATGAAATTATAAAAATAAATCCAAATTTCTGTCTAAGGAAACACCTGCCAGTGGAAGTTTAAAGTATCTGTTTTAAAAAATATTATATTTACTTATTTTTAGAGAGAGGGGAAGGAAAGGAGACAGAGAGAAACATCAATGTGTGGTTGCCTCTCATATACCCCACACTGGGGACCTGGTCTGTATCCCAGGCATGTGCCCTGACTGGGAATCGAACCAGTGACTCTTTGATTCACAGGCCTGTGCTCAGTCCACTGAGCTACACCAGCCAGGGCTAAAGTATCTTTATTAACAGTCTCCCCAACATGAAAGTGTATGGATGTGTATGACAGCTTGTGTGGACTCAGCCAAGGCTGGGAGCAGTGGTGATGGTCTCCAACAACTGGCTCATTTTTGGAAGGGGATGTGATTCACAGTGTAATGCTAATGATGTCCCATTTTGGAAAAAAACACCTTTAGAGAGAGCATGAACACCTCTGGTACACATGGTTTTAGAAGCAGAAGCCGTCAGTGTGTGAACACAAGGTATTTCTTGAGGAGTAATAAAATTATTCTACGTGACAATGTAGTGGCACTTGAAGGCACTATGACCCTGTCAACTGCATTGAAAAGTGTGAAGCACAATGACAGAACCTTAACGTGAGCACATGACATGCCGTTTAGGAGGTTGAGGGTCCTGTGGTGGAATGTGGAAGGTGACAGGAGCCCATCAGTTTGCACTGTGAAGGCATGAGCCACACCCTGGGGGGACGGGGAAGAAAGTTACTGACTGAAGTACCTGTGACCGTGGGGGCATCTGTCATACTAACAGCAAAGGAAACTGCACATAACTGTACTCCAGGTTATAAAGTGAATTCCCAGGGGGTGCAGGTAACAGTGCAGGTGTGGCTGTGCTGTGCGCTGTCGTTATATAATGACGTGAGTGGGTGAGCACGGGTGGGAGCCAGACTGGTTCCTTATTAATGGAGATTGACACTTATCACCAGGGTAGAAGCCCGGCTGATTTCAGCCATGACATGTGAGAGCTGCAGGTAGCAGTGGAAACTCGTGTTCAGAGTCACAGAGGGAGAAGATTGCATGTGGGAGTATTTATAAACGTGCATGTTCCTGCATCACTGTACTCCTATGTGTTTCATTGTTCTGTCCTTTCACAGACAGGAAAGCGATGGCCCCCCACAGTGACCAGTCTGCCTTTTGCCAGAGATTGGCTCCTATATCATTCTCAACAGATATGCACACACAGTTTTCATCATCCCCTGTAAAACGGTTTGACTGTTAAAATCATTTTATTCTGGAACCTGGTGCACATTTGCTGTGTTGGATCATATGGAACAGGAGCAGACAAGGTCAGGTTGGGAGGCCCCTGAGGACGGATGGCAGTGACCTGGGCACAGACTCTCACAGGGAACCACGCTCTCAGTGTGGGGCTCACTCGTTCCGGGTGGAGATGCCGACAGACAGTGAGGGGTCCACACCACCGCCCACTGGGCATCCACAGGGGCTTCCTTTCTCCACCTCCCAATCCCGGGACAGAAGGGCCCCCATCTTCTCAGGCTCTGGGGGATCCACAGGGAAGAGAGCTCAGGCCGCAAAGGAGGGGTCAATATAAGAAAAAATGTGTGTCCAACACAGAAGGGGTCATGTTCTGGACTTGCCCCTTATCTCGGAGAAGTTTGTATAACACACCAGACCTCTGTCCTGACCACAGAACAGCTGAGGACACGGACAGACTCACCCTGGGGTGTCTGTGGAGAGCAAAATGTCTGCCCTGAGATGATGACGAAGCCCCTGAGGACGGCTCTGGCCTGGCTCTACCGCAGGAGGACAGGGCAGAGAAGTGGGGCAGTAGAAGCTTTCTGGGCTCACCATATGGCACCGAGGTGTGTCTCTGTCTGAACACCAGGGGGCGCTCAGAGCCTGCTTCTGAGAGGTCTGGTTGTGATGAGACTGGGACTAATGGGCAATGCAGGTACCCTCTGCTTTGGGCTCACAGCTGTGTCCTTCCCATGCTCTGAGCCCCTAACCCTGCCCACCCTTCTGAGGACAGAAAGAGGCACCAGTGAGGGATCAGAAATCTGTGGGATCTCATTTGCATGAGTGGGCCCTCCCTCTCTCAGAGTATGAAGAGGGAAAGGGTTTGAGGGAAGCTCCACTGCAGCTGTGGGACCACAGAAGGCAGGACTCAGGGAAGGTCTTCCCCATGGCCTGGTCTCTCCTGCTCACCCTCCTTGCTCCCTGCACAGGTGACTGCATATCGGGACAGGAGATGGGAGCCTGAGAAAACTCATGCTGTACTTTCTTTTTTGTCTACAGACTGATAGTCACAGACTCTGTGTGTCTTTCTCTTGCAGGATCCTGGGCCCAGTCTGTGCTGACTCAGCTGCCCTCCAAGTCTGGAGCCCTAGAACAGAGGGTCACCATCTCCTGCTCTGGAAGCAGCTCTAACATCGGGGCGGGTAAATATGTGTCCTGGTACCAACAGGTCCCAGGAACAGCCCTGAAACTCCTCATCTATGAAAATAGCAAACGACCTTCTGGGTCCCTGACCGATTCTCTGGCTCCAACTCTGGCAGCTCAGCCACCCTGACCGTCACTGGGCTCCAGGCTGAGGACGAGGCCAATTATTACTGCGCAGCATGGGACAATGGTCTCAGTGGTTGCACAGTGCTTCAGGGCCCTGGGGAAGTGAGACAAGAACTTGCTGTCCCTCTTGGAATGGGGCCTGCCTGGGCCCACTCTGCTCCTCTGATGAGCCAGCTGCTTCCTGTGTTTGGTCATTAACTGGGGCCCGAGAACCTCCATGAACTTGTCTGGAAAACCTGTCCCCATCCTTGAAATTCTGCCCCCACACCTGTCCTTTTGTGTCCTCTTCCATCACATCCTCACCCTCATGTTTGCTTCCTCTGGCTCTTAAGGTCTTAACTGCCTCACCATGGGGTTTGCGCAGAAAGGAACAGTGTCTGCTGTACTTTCCATTCTCCTGGCATCTATTTCTAGGGAGGAAACTTCACGGAAATGAGATCAGCATAAAATTCCTTTGAACCTTATTCCTATTTACAACTTACATTGTTCTTTTTCACTCCCCACTGCACTCAGCGTCTTTACTGTGACAACACAATGAGTGTTTATAGCAAAAAATGAAGTTCTCACCCAAAGTTTGAGTATTTACAGAAATGAGCTCTGGATGCATTTATCATTCCTCCATGAGACACGCTGAGGCTCTGCACAAAGTCTGTCTTACATCACAGACAAAACGGGGATTGGATATCATATTTGAATAGGTGCCACCTTTTGCTTCCTCCCAAGAACATGGCTTCCTCAGACCGCCGGAACTCACGCAACCACACACGTTTCCCTCAGATTGCTGAAGTGCCATGCGTCAGCCCTTTTCCAAGATAAAAGGCAACAACTCTTCTTAGCCACCCCAGGGAGACCTCGGGGGACCACACGCCACTGGGGGCCTGGCTGTGACGTCAGGGCAGAGGGAAGGGGCTGTGTGCGCACCACTGTCCTGCGCTCCTGAGACCTGAGACCCCACGGCCAGGACCCTCTCCCGCAGACAGAACACTGTCAGATTTTGCTCACCCTGCAGGATGCGGACTTGTGATGAAACACAATTGTTACCAGAGCGAATCTGCACTGAATTCCTCCTTCTTGCCTTCATTTTGCCAAGGGAAGTGGTCTTCCTCAGTTCCAGGCTCCAGGAGCTGGGAGGTCTCAGAGAATGGTCCAAGGAATGAGTTTCCTCTGTCAACCAACCTCAGGGGACAGAAAAAAAATAACTTGTGCTCATGCTGATGTCTGAGGAAACGGCTCCCTCAGGGTGCATTGGACATACACCTCTCTGTCTCTGTCCCTCACTCTGGAACACGATTTTAACATTGTCTATTTCACGAAGATAGTGTCAGATCCACAGATCAGGCTCAGTCACACACACAAACACACTGTCACACACACACTCAGCTCTCCCCTGTCCCTGAGTGTACATTACCCTGGACTGTGCTGGTCTCAGGTTCTCTGTCCCTCAAGATGTCAGGGCTGAGCCTGTGCAGACCCACCATCCTCAGAGTCAGAATCCCCAGGAGGCAGAATCTCCCTCAGCGGGAAACACCAGAGACGGGGAGTCATCGGGTGCTGTTACCAGGTCTTCCAGGAAGTGTTCGGGACCCCTGCTCCACTGGGATGAGTCTGATGCTCAGCATCCCTGGTGAGTCTCTGACCTGGCCAGCAGCTCAGCCCTCCCCACTGTCTCGGGGCTGCTGGTTCCATTTACGGTGGGACAGCGGCCTCAGGGATGCTCACACGGTGCTCCCAGTGTGTGGGGACGTGAGACACGACCTCCCTGCGCTCTCAGGGCTGGGCTGTCCCTCACTCCGTCACCACCTGGCACTCCTCTAGCCAGGCTCAACACCTTCTTTCTCAAAGGGCTTGCGACATGAGGCATATTGTTCCTTATGTCTTTGCACTTTTTCATGATTGAGACAAGGGATCATTGTCAGAAACTTCTGGGAGCAGTTGGCTTTGGGTGGCTGTCATTGGGATGCTGAGGAAACAATTTCTTTTTTTTTAAGATTTTATTTGTGTATTTCTAGAGAGAGGGGAAGGAAGGGAAAGAGGGAGAGAAATATGAATGCCTGGGTGCCTCTCCAGTGCCCCCCACCAAGGACCTGGCCCCAACCGAGGCATGTGTCCTGACTGGGAATCAACTGGGTGACGTTTTAGTTCACAGCCCCATGCTCAATGCACTGAGCAACACCAGCTCGGATAGTTTCTTTATTCTGAACATTCTGGACACAAGCGGCAGGGACTATAGAGGTGCCCAACCCAGAGACAAGCCTGAAACCAACACCCCTCTCTCCTGGAGGCTCTGTCTGTGGTGGCTTTTCTGTTACTGGGAAGGGCCTGAAATCCACAGAAAGAAATGCAGCCCTTCACGGGGATTGGCTGGTCACCAACTTGAGGTTTGGAATCTGCAGCTCAGAACATAATACACAACTCACAGCTGTGAAATGAAAGGATTGCAGAAAACGTTGTGCACTCCTCTCCAACCAAGAACACAAGGCCTTGCATTCCCGATGCTCGTCTGTCACGTTTCACCACAATTTCTACAAATAGTTATCATGATTATATTTTAAACTCAATCTTTTTGAGATTTCCTTGATATATTATAACATACATGATTTTAATTTGGGTAAGTGGTGACTAATTATAAACTGTTTCAATAAAACCCTATCATAGCAATTAAAATATTTTTCCTAGAACTTTCTGCATGTTTGCCCTTTTTACTCATAGAGACATGACACAGACGATGCCATAGGGCAAGGTCCCAGGCAACTTTAGATTGTGAACTGGAGGCCAGTCTCCCAGGACGGATCGCTGCTCACAGTGTGTGGGGATCAGGGGTCTCCTGCAGGTGGGATAATGACAGACAAGGATTCACACAGCGTCCCACAGTAGGGATGAGCAGGGGGGCTTTGTCCCCACAAGTGCCCTGTCCCTAGAGAGAAGGGGTCCTTTCTCTTCAGTTCTGCTGGGGACCCACAGGGAAGGAGACCTCTAACACCAGGGAGGAAGGAACCCGTGTCCTGCACAGAAGGGGACATGCCTGCCTGGGGCTGGTCGCTGCTCTGGACGTGATATTGACCTAAGGGTTTATGTAAGAGACACCACGTGATTCCTGAGCACTGACACTGACAACCCAGGGAGGGTGGAGAAGCTCACCCTGAGGTCTCTGAGGACAGCACTAATGTTCCCCGGGGTGATGGGAAGACCACAAAAGGGGACACGTGGCCTGGCTCGAAGGCAGTTTTCAGTGGACAGAAAGTGGGAGTCTGAGGCTGTGTCTCAGAGGTTCTGGTCACCACACAATGGTGAGTCTGGGCCTGGGCACTAGAGGGCGCTGGAGTGTCATTCCTCAGGGAACTGGGGTGATTTGAGATGGGACCACCCAGTGGTGGCTTAGAGTTGTGACTTCCCCAATGCACAGGTCTCACAAAGCCCCACCCCTGCAGACACCCATGGCATTCTCAGGCACAGGTAGGTGGTTTGGGCTCAGAAAAGAATCAAATAGTTGAGGAGGCGGGGCTGGGGGTTCATTTGCATAAATGTGTGCTCCTCTCTCAGAGTACAAAGGGCAGGGAGAGATTTTGGGAAGCTCTGCTTCAGCTGTGGGGCCACAGAAGGCAGGACTCAGGATGGACTCCACCATGGCCTGGTCCCCTCTCCTGCTCACCCTCCTGGCTCACTGCACAGGTGACTGCATGTGGGGACAGGGGATGGGCCCTGGGCAAATTCGTGCTGTACATTCTTCTTTGTCTGTAGACCCATAATCACCATCTCTGTGTGTCTCTCTCCCCCAGGGTCCTGGGCCCAGTCTGTGGTGACTCAGCCGCCCTCCGTGTCTGGGAACCCAGGACAGAGGGTCACCATCTCCTGCACTGGAAGCAGCTCCAACATTGGGGGTAATTATGTGAGCTGGTACCAACAGCTCCCAGGAAAGGCCCCCAAACTTTTCATATATGGTGATAGTGAACGTGAGTCTGGAGTCCCTAATCGATTTTCTGGCTCCAAGTCTGGCAGCTCAGCCACTCTGACCATCACTGGGCTCCAGGCTGAGGACGAGGCCGATTATTACTGCCAGTCCTATGATGATAGTCTCAGAGGTCCCACAGTGCTGCAGGCCTGTGGGGAAGTGAGACAAGAACCCCTGTGTCATCTGGGAGCTGGGTGAACGCTGCAGCCGCTGCTGCTCAGGTTCGGCCTGTGCCCTGTGACTCCTGCTCATTCTCTCCTGCCGTCCGGGGCCCAGGTTCCCCCAGGGACCCTGGGAGGGAATGATGCTTCTCTCCCTCCTGTCTTCACAGTCACTCACAGCAGCACTTTCCCAGACCAAAGGTCGAAACAAAACTGAAAGGCCAACTCCCTCCAGCTGGGGACAGTTGACTTTCAGACTGGTTGGTATTTATTATTTTTTGTAATGGTACCAAAATGTAACTTTTTGTTCGACTCCTGAACCTCCCATGGAATCTGAGCACTGTGTGTGCTGTGTGTGGAGGATGAGTCCGCTGTTTGCATCTCATATTCTAACGTCCTTCAGTGTAATCACTGCTGACTGCTGTTTTGTCTTCTGATTTCAGTATGAAAAATGATCACTTACAAGTATAACATTATAAGAGATGGTGGTTTCCAGAGGTGTGGGGTGAAGGGGGAGGCCACGTGGGTAAAGGGAGTGAAATGGACCAACTCCCAGTTGTGGAATGAATGGTTTGGGGGACGTTGTGGACAGCGTGGGGACCAGGGCGGAGATGCTGTGATAGTGCGTGTGTGAACGCAGCTGAACCAGTAGAACCCAAACATTCGTAGCACAAGAAATAATAAAAATTGTTACCATGTGTAGTGATGGAGGTTTAGTGGACTCATTTTGGTGATGAATTTGCAATATTTATCAACATAGAATGATGATGTTGTGCAGCTGAAACTAATATAAGATTGTATATCAATCATACCTCAATTAAAAAGTCACAGTACCTGGCTGGTGTAGCTCAGTGGATTGAGCGCGGGCTGCAAACCAGGCATCGCAGGTTCAATTCCCAGTCAGGGCACATGCCTAAGGTGCCGGCCATGTCCCCCAGCAACCACACATTGATGTTTCTCTCTCTCTCTCTCTCCCTCGCTTCCCTCTCTGAAAATAAATAAATAAAATCTTTAAAAAAAAGTCACAGTAAATAAAATGAAATTATAAAAATAAATTGGAATTTCTGTTCACAGAAACACCTGCATGTGAAAGTTTAAAGTGTCTTTATGAACAGTCTCCCCAACCTGAGAGCACCCGACAGGCCGTGCATGGGCGTGTGTTACAGCTGTGTGTGCGCTCACCCCAAGCTGGGAGCAGCAGTGAGGTCCTCTAAGAAGCGGCTTCTTTTTAAAAGGGGATGTCATTTATAATGTGATTCTAATGATGTCACATTTTGGAAGAGGCAAGACTTTAGGGAGAGTGTGAACATGTGTTTTAAATTGACTATGTGCAAACAAAGAAGGAGCAACTGAATTATTCTACGTGACAATGTAATGGCCCCTAAATGGCACTACGACCTTGTGAAATGCATTGAAAACTGTGAAGGACAATGACGGACCTTAACATGTGCACATGACATGCAGTTTAGGAGGTTGAGGGTCCCGTGGCGGAATGCAGAAGGTGGCAGGAACCCATCAGTTTGCACTGGGAAGGCATAAGGACTGCACTGGGTGGGGGATGGGGAGGAAAGTTACTGACCGAAGTACCTGTGACCGTGGGGGCGTCTGTCACACTAACAGCAAAGGAAACTGCACATAAAACTGTGCTCCAGGTGATAAAGTGGATTCCCAGCGGGGAACAGGTAACAGTGCGGTTGTGGCTGTGCTGTGCACTGTTGTTACATAATCACATGAGTGTGTGGGCACAGGTAGGAGCCAAACTCTTCACTCCAGTGATGGAATTGACATTATCACCAGCGGGAGGAGGCGTGATGCTCCCGGCAGTGACGTGTTGGAGTTGCAGATACAAGAATGAACTCAGGTTTGGTTCATGGGCACGTACGATTGCAGTTGGAAATACTCACAAATGTGCCCGTTCCTGCACCAGTTCACTCGTAAATATTTTATTCTCCTGTTCTCTGAGTGGAATTGCACGTGGTGTTGCCCAATGTGATGAGTCTGACTTTTCCCAGATATTGGCTGTTATAACATTCTAAAAGAAATAATGATGGCTTCTTTGGAGAAATGACTTTAGAGAGAGAGGGAGGAAGGGGTGGGAGAGAGACAGGGAGAAAGAGAAGGAGAGAGACAGTGAGACACACACACAGATGTGGATGTTGTTGTTCCCCTTGGCACATTCATTGGTTGCTTCCTGTATGTGCCCTGACCAAACGTTAAACCCACAACTTTGCCTCATCGACACATGTTCTAAGCCACTGAGCTACGTGGCCAGGGACTAATTTATTTTATAACTGAAAATTTGCACTTCTGAATTTCTCTGTCATTTCTGTCCCACCCTACCTCAGCCTCTGGCAATCACCAACTTGTTCTCTGTATATTTTGTTTATTAGGGTTTTTTTGTTGATCAGATTACACATGTAAGTGAGATCATGGTATCTGTCTTGCTGTTTGACTTACTTTATAAAGCATAATGTCCCCAAGTTTTATTCATGTTGCATCACATGACAAGATTCCATTTCTCTCAAAGGCTCATCTGTACACTGACTTAACATTATGTATTACGTAGGACACGATCTTTAGCCGTTCACCCATCAACAGATACTTAGGTGATTTCCATGTGTTGGCTGTTGTATACAATGCTGTCTTGGACCTGGGGTTGCACGTCTTTTAGAGATGTTTTAGTTTTCTTCTGATGAATACCCAAAAGTGGATTTCTGGACCATAAAGTCGTTCCAGTTTTAGGAATGAAGCCCAAGGAACCATGTGTAACCTGCTGAGCTGCAGAGACCAGCAGGGCTCTTGGGGCTTCAGGCCATGGTGAGGTATGTGCACTGCAACCAGCAGGGGGCGCTGTGGGACTGTCCTGTGGCCTCTACACAGCTTCTCAGCAGGACCCTTTGCTCAATGGAGCCTGGGGTTGGGGGAGGGGCCAGAACTCACTCACTGTTACTCTGCAGGTGGGTCCTCTCAGGCCTGGCACATCCTCTGAGCAAAGACCTTGGTGTTCTCTCAGCAGGTGCTTCCTCCCCAGGCTTTTTCTTTCTTTAATCATATTTTTCCATTACCATTTGGTCCCCCTTAAGCACCCCTTCCCTCAAAATCACCCTACTGTTGTCCATGTCCATGAGTCCTGGTTTTTTTTGTTCAGTCCCTCCACCCTCTGACCCTCCCCGCTTAGCTGTCACCCTGGTCTCTATCTCAGAGTCTGTCTTTACTTTTCTTATTAGTTCAGTTTGTTCATGGGATCCATATATGAGTGAAATCATATGTTATTTGTCTTTCTCTGACTGGCTTATTTCAAACAGCATAATCTTCTCCAGGTCCATCCATACTGTCATAAAGGGTAAAATTTTCTTCTTCTTTTTTAGGGCTGAGTAGTATTCCACTATGTAAATGTCCCATAGTTGTTTCATCCACTCATCTACTGATGGACACATAGGCCGCTTCCACAGCTTGGCCAGTGTAAGTAATGGAGCAATGAACATAGGGGTGCTTATGCTCTTTCAAATTAGTGTTTGAGGTTCATTCATATGTTCTGTAAGGCCATGCTACCTTGAATGCACCTGATCTTGTCTGATCCCTGTGATTTTCAAGGGGTGAAGACAACCTCCATCCCCCTGTGTCTGAGTTGTGAGCTGAGCTCCAGCACCAGGGCTCAGGGAGGGGCTGGGCAGTCCCTGGATGGACACACATTTGCATGGATGGCCCCTCCCCTGGCAGAGGGTGGGGAGAAAAGGAGGCCTGGGCAGCCCAGCCCCACTGTGGGCTCAGGGGCTGTGTGCACCATGGCCTGGACCCCTCTCCTCCTTGTGTTCCTCTCTCACTGCACAGGTTGGGTCAGGCCTCGGGACCAGGGCTCAGTTCCCAAATTTATCCCCTTCTTGCTCTATCTGCTCAGAAGGTTCCACTGGGTCTGCCCCATCACTGATAAACGTCTCTGTCTGCAGGTTCCCTCTCCCAGCCTGTGCTGACTCAACCGCCCTCCCTCTCTGCATCTCCTGGAGCCACAGCCAGACTCACCTGCACCCTCAGCAGTGGCTTCAGTGTTGGCAGCTATGGTATATTCTGGTACCAGCAGAAGCCAGGGAGCCCTCCCCGGTATCTGCTGTACTACTACTCAGACTCAAGCAAGCACCAAGGCTCCGGGGTCCCCAGCCGCTTCTCTGGATCCAAGGATGCCTCTGCCAATGCAGGGCTTCTGACCATCTCTGGGCTGCAGCCTGAGGACGAGGCCGACTATTACTGTGCTGCATGGGACGGCAGCAGTAAAACTTACACAGTGCTGCAGAGTCATGGGGAAGTGAGACAGAAACCTCCCTGTGCCCTCTCTGCTTGGGGCTGCCACCCTGGTTCTGCCTGAACCGAGCCTTCCTCACAGATGACAGGTGTTGTCACTTCTTAAGTCAGCACTTTCTGTCCTAGGACTCAGAGGTGCCAATGTTTTCCATCTTCCTACATTAAAAGTTAATTATACCAATTGCTCATATCTCCTCACCCTCATCCTGCCTATGCAGTTACAAATCTGGTCCTCGGGCCACACCCCCCAAGGGGATGATGCACAATAAAGGAGGTGG